>JAGDQP010033248.1:0-14487 GCA_022664845.1 Lepisma saccharinum
TCTAGAGCTTGATAATTCCAATATAATTAACTAAAACTGAAGTGGCATGGTACCCTCAAAAGCTTCAAACCTTGCCTATCCAAAAATGCATGTTCCAGCGGGTTCGCAAGGGATTCTCCAAAGATAGTAGGGAATTTCCAGAAATTCTCTGAAGTAAAGGGGGTGTCGAAATAATCATGAATGGCATTAATTCATTTGCGTTAAGTCAGGATGTCAAACAGATTTCCTCTGCAGAACAGTTCTTTTATAAAGATGTGTGCTTTCATAACCAGGAGCAAATTGCATTTCAACGAAGTATTTTATCAGTAAAAATGATTGTCATACCCTGGTTAGGTGACAGTGATTACCTTTATCAACTGTACGCATACTTTCGTAACACCCTGTGTAGACTTGACATACATGCAAGGACTTAAACATGTCACCTATATAATCTATCTATGTATATATATATATATATACTACACAAAGGCAAGCCGGAAAGGCAATTTAAGGTAAATTTATGGTGAAAAGTAAGGAAGTTACTTACAGGTTATTTGTTCCATAGAAAAAAAAAACACACACACATGTAATGATATTCACATAGTTTTTAGCGATATTTCGGTACATTATGACCGTTTTCCAGCTAGTAGACGAAAGGACGAACCGTGAGAACTGAACAAAAAGAGCTTAGAGAAAAATTGACTGCTGCATAGCGCGTTGATTTCCAAGCTTGGACCAATAGACATCCTAACCTGCAAGTTCTGTGATATCTTTTATGTTGGGGAAAACAGGGTGCTGCTCTTAATATTCGTATTAACAACCATCGTCACTTCTGTACTATCAACAAACCGGATGTCACTACACACAGATTCCCAAAACCCCAATTTTGATCTATCTTTCCTGGTTGCCATAATCCATATTTTACACCTTACGACCAGCACCTCAACACGCCGTCTGTGGGAGGGCGCCTTTATTCATGGTTCAAGCGCGAAAATGAATCCTGGTCTTAACCTTCAATAACTCTAAACCTCTCGTTTGCTCTGCATTTTCAACACTTTTCCTTCTACAATCCCATCCCGAACTTACACGCTGTACAGTTGTCAATTGGTCCAAGCTCCGGAAATCCACGCGCTATGCAGCAGTCAACTGTTCTCCAAACTTTGTGCGTCGTCCGCTACGTGTCGCCACTGTCGTCTTAGTCTTTTGTTCAGTACTTTTTATCATAAATTTATAAGATGGTAAACAAGGTAGAAAAAAAAAGGATACTTTCATAGTGAAATCTTGAGACAGGAGCACACGAACTCCACAAACACTATAGAAAATTAGTACGTTTCGCAGTTGCGTTTTCAACTGGTGGGAAGGAAAATGGACAGAGCGGACAGGTGCGGGAGTGGTGTTAAGAAAACGCCATATTGTCAGTGAAGCTGGGTGATAGTGTGGCCAGGTTATGGAGGAGGGAAAATTACTAGATGGGTCGGAGAAAACACCAAGTGGAGAAGAAAGTGCAAAGGTTACTGGAGCAGGTAAGGGACTTCCTGAAGAAATAAGAGGGTAAAAAATCGGAGAGGAAAAATAATAATGGTAAACAATTACAGCCATACTCGATCCACTACTGAATAAGGCCTCTCCCAGGAGGGAGGAGTTGGTTTACTGCTCCCACGCTGACCAGACGGGTTGGGGAGGAGAACCGAAGCTCTCACTGTGATCGCCACTGTCTTTTATTCACAGCAGCTCCCCAATTGTCCTCACGATGCTGGGTCAACACCGAAATATTTGAGCCCCCATCGGGAATCGAACCCGGGACCGCTCGCATTGAAGTCGAGCGCGCTACCGACTAGGCTACGCAGGAGCTCATATATATATATTGTTTTGTTTTTTTTTCGTTCATGTATATATCTAGAAATACGTTAGTTATGTGTGTGAAAGTATGTATGTGTAATTTTCTACCACTGTGGCTATTTTAAAATATTCCCTGTCGCTTTTCCAACGCTGTTATTGTAATGGCCGAAATGACCTCCATATTGGGGAGCCATGGAGATGACTGCAAAAGCTAGGGAAGTACGGAATGTCGCTGACCAATGCGAGCGTTTTTCTTTACAGCAGTCCGAGTAAGCAGGCCTGGAGAGCTTTTAGACGATCGAAGGTGCGTAAATGCTTCGTTTCGGTGCTACAGGTTCCCGAAAGTGTAGGAAAATGAACTCTAGAGCTTGATAATTCCAATATAATTAACTAAAACTGAAGTGGCAAGGTACCCTCAAAGGCTTCAAACCTTGCCTATCCAAAAATGCATGTTCCAGCGGGTTCGCAAGGGATTCTCCGAAGATAGTAGGGAATTGCCAGAAATTCTCTGAAGTAAAGGGGGTGTCGAAATAATCGTGAATGGCAATAATTCATTTGCGGTAGGTCAGGATTCAAACAGATTTCCTCTGCAGAACAGTTCTTTTATAAAGATGTGTGCTTTCATAACCAGGAGCAAATTGCATTTCAACGAAGTATTTTATCAGTAAAAATGATTGTCATACCCTGGTTAGGTGACAGTGATTACCTTTATCAACTGTACGCATACTTTCGTAACACCCTGTGTAGACATGACATAGATGCAAGGACTTAAACATGTCACCTGTGTATGTATCTATCTATCTATCTATCTATATATATATATATATATATATATACTACACAAAGGAAAGCCGGAAGGGCAATATAAGGTAAACTTGTGATAAAAAGTAAGGAAGTTATTTGTTCCATAGAAAAGAAAACACACATGTAATGATATTCACATAGTTTTTCGCGATATTTCGGTATATTATGACCGTTTTCCTGCTAGTAGACGAAAGGACGAACCGTGAGAACTGAACAAAAGACTAAGACGACAGTGGCGACACGTAGCTGACGACGCACCAAGCTTAGAGAAAAATTGACTGCTGCATAGCGCGTTGATTTCCCAAGCTTGGACCAATATACATCCTAACCTGCAAGTTCTGTGATATCTTTTATGTTGGGGAAAACAGGTGGTGCTCTTAATATTCGTATTAACAACCATCGTCACTTCTGTACTATCAACAAACCGGATATCACTACACACAGATTCCCAAAACACCAATTTTGATCTATCTTTCTATCTATCTCACGCGACAGTGTCCATGATTTTATCGACATGTTCGACATTTGGCCTTCCAGTGCGTGGTACATCTTTGACGTCAAACTTACCGGCACGGAATCGACGAAACCAAAATTGCGCGTGATTGGCTGTTACAGTATCAGGACCATAAACACTATTCACATTTGCAGCCGCCTGGCTTGCGTTTTCGCCTTTATCGAAGAAAAACTGTAAAATATAGCGTATTTTCTCTTTGCTAGTGTCCATTTTGACGCGCGCTCACACAACACTGAGTCAACTCATCACAACTATCTGCACAGTGTTTGTAGTACGCAATCTCATCGTTTGAACGCCATCTCGTTGAACCCGATCGGACTTATACAACGCGAGATATAGATCACTGAAGCCATCTATTGGCAAAATAATGGATTACTTTTTACTACACCAGATATATATATATATATACGCTAGCGTCCATAATTTTAAGATATTTGAACCAAATTTTATTATGTTGTTTCTAGGCTTAATAGCTCGGCTAAGTTCGTTAATGAGCAAAATCGGTCCCAAGGGGGTGGTCGGGTGAGGAGGTTGAAATTTTGAAAATATATATTTACACGCTAGCGGCCATAATTTTGAAGATATTTGAACCATATTTTATTATGTTATTTCTAGGCTAAATAGCTCGGCTAGATTCGTTAATGAGCAAAATCGGCCCAATGTGGAGGTTGGGGAGGGTGTTGAAATTTTGAAACAACCCCTGTGGAGTTTAGAGGGAAACTTTGTCTGCATAAATTATAGTACTCGCTAAGAAGTTTACGGTGACACCAACGATTCAGGGGTTGTTTGGGTACGAGTGAGGGTGGGGGTGGAAATTCGAAATTTTTAAAACCATGTATTGTGGGGTAACGTTGAAAAGCTCCTGATGGTTAATCTATAACTAGTTTCTGGATAGCGCTCATATTTCGTTAGGGGTTTCATTGGGCCTGTTAATTTCAATTGGAATATCACTGCATTCAGTTCTAAGAACAAAAAGTTTGCACGGTAATTAGTTACCGTATTTATAATGAAAATAAAATGATAAACATATATTTACTTAAAGTGTTTTTATTCTGCACTCACCCCAATAAATCCAATCAAAAACACTTCGAAATCTACCTCAGCCTGTAGGCCTGCCGAAAGGATTTTTTTTACTTATTGAACTGAAACGCTTTTCAGGTTTGGGTCACTAAATTAATTTTTTCCTGTCGATTTCGAGGCTAACCCAGCGACCTCTTCTGGAGTGTACGCCAACGCAAAATTAGATTTACAAAGAAAGTAAAATTACTGAAGAGAAAATGATAAAAGAGAAGATAGTGAAGGAAAAAATAAAACTTCGCCTCGTAATATTTTTCTCTTTTCAAATATATGAAATCCATGATTAAAAAAAAAGAAGAAGAAAATCCGGAGATGTTCTTTTTTAAAGTTCATTGTTGATAATTATAAAACTTGATATTATGTACAGCTTTTGACAAATCATATCATATATCAACTAATTAGTATAAAGATATACTAAATTTATTTTATTTTTCTATTTATTTTCGTATTTTTATGTTTTAATTTAATTTTTCTTCGAACGATTGATAGAAAACATACATAATCGACGAGGCATTGTTTAGATTTTGTGGCTTAATGTATTAGCGGTAATCGAAGCCATTTGTCCAAATATGACAGGCTTTATTAAAATAATTAGTGTTTACTGGAAATATTTAGCCATAAAATCCAAACCAATGACAGCTTGGTAATAAAACTTGGCCAACGTGTAGAATACGCGAGTGTCTCAACTAAACTGAAAAATCAATATTATGTGAAAATGGCGTCCGAGTGTTCCGTAGTCGTTACATTGAAAGTAACAGTCCCTACCTCTTTAAGATATTTTTGCGATGAAGTACTTAGAATTGGTTAATCAAAATTGTAACAAGCGATTTTGGAATTTTCAATTATTTTTTTTCAAAGGTGTCATAATTTCTGTACACCCTGTAGAAAGGATATTAGGAGTAATGTTTCGACATCGCAAACTATACACAAATATCATCTAATATATATATATATATATATATATATATATATATATAATAAATCACAGCCATATTCAATCCACTAGTGGATGAGGCCTCTCCCCAAAGGAAGGAGTTGGTCTGCTCCCACGCTGACCAGACGGGTTGGGAGAGGAGAGCCGAAGCTCTCACTGTGATCGCCACTGTATTTTATTCACAGCAGCTCCCCAATTGTCCTCACGATGCTGGGTCAACACCGAAATTTTTTAGCTCCCACCGGGAATCGAACCCGGGACCGCTCGCACTGTATATATAAGGTAAATTTAAGACAAATGAAGGGGGAAAAAAGTACAATACTTACAGCTTGTAGTTTCGTATTAGATCACACATATAAAAAGTCACTATATTTCGTGTATTACACGTTTTCAAGTATAGAGGAAGAGAGCGAAGTTCACAAAGTACAAAGTCAACCGAGGCTATCCTTCTAACGTTGTAACTAAACAGATCCGCTGTGCATCCTCAGACATTCAACCCATTCAAAATTCCAACCCACCGGCTCTAATCACCCAGTTCTATCCTAAACTAACCAAGGTCAAACAAATCGTACACTCTAATTTTCACATTCTGTAATCTGACCCAGACACAAGATCAATATTCTCCACCAATCGTAGATTAGTTTTTCAACATCCACCTAATCTTAGAAACATCTTGGTCCGTACGAATCCCTCCTTACCACCACACCAAACCGGCACACACACATGCCAGAGACCCAGATGTAAGGTCTGCTCCATTTTCATCACTTCTCCCACGATCACTATCAATATTGCTAATGGTCGGCACACCCTGAATCGCAAGGGTACATGCCACACCCTTAATGTTATATACATCCTAACCTGCAAGTTCTGTGATGCCTTTTATGTGGGGGAGACAAGTTGTGCTCTGAACATTCGAATTAATAACCATCGTCACTTCTGTACTATCAACAAACCGGATGCCCCAGTTTCCTTGCACACCGAGTCCCACAATACCAATTTTGATCTATCTTTCCTGGTTGCCATAATCCACATTTTACCCCCTACGACCAGCACTCCAACATGCCGTCTGTGGGAGAATGCCTTTATTCATGGTTTGAGCGCAAAAACAAAACCTGGCCTTAGCCTTCAATCACTCTACGCTCCCCTTTTCCTCCGCATTTTCAACACATTTCCATCCACAATCCCACCCTCTACTTACACGCTATACATTTATTATAATTTCAAGTTCAGGATATCTACGCGCTACTGCAGTCACTTGTTCTCCAGTTTCGACGCTTTGTCCGCTACATGTCGCCACTGTCTCTTCAAACTTGTACTTTGTGAACACGTGAACTTTGCTCTCTTGCTCTATTCTTGAACACGTGTAATACACGAAATATAGTGACTTTTTATATGTGAATATGCGTGATCTGATACGAAACTATAAGCTGCAAGTATTATCCTTTTTTTCCCTTCATTTGTCTTATATATAAAGAATGGTTTCTTTTTGTTAATTGGTTGCTAAGATATACTGTGTCAAAAGTATTATAGCATACCACGTTTTGAGCTTAATTGTCGAGTAAAAATGAGATATCAGTAGCATTTAATTCTTTGAGGCTGTATATTTCTTTTTTTTTTCTACATTGATTTCTTGTGAAAACCTTTTAAAAACCAGTGTGAAAATTGACGTTGTGTTCATAAGGGATCTTGTCCACAACAACATGGCGTATAGCGAATGAGAAGATTTTTTGATGCAAGACGTCTCTTGTGCATGTCGATAGAATGATTATTGACCTTTTTTTTTCTCAAGCGTCTCTTCTTCGAATGCTATGCAACAGCAAGACAGAAAATAACGGTACACAGCTGAATTTCGCGGCATTTACATTAATTTCTTCCTCGCAAAAGAGTTGATTTCAGAAAGCTTCAACGATTGGTTTTGACTTAATTGTCAAAATAAATCGAATATTTCTGTAATAAAATTGTTTATTAGCGAAATACGTTTTCTGAAAAAATAAATAAAAGGTAAAAATCATGTCTGTCACTCAATTTTGGAAGAAAAAGTCACTTGTCCAACGTATTTCCCTCAATATTTGTGAAATAATTAGTATAATAATACCAATTACATTGAAAATGTACTGTTAGCAACATAAATATACCACACAGAAAATATTTCATCATTTTGATAAGCTTCTCAAGCACTTAAAAGTTTTATCTCCATACTTCTGATCAGCTTGGGTGGGACTGACCACCCCAAAGTGCTACCTCCACATCCCCTATGCGCCGTTCATGGCGCGTGCGTATCGCACAGTGGATAGCTATACCGTTTTTACTAAACCTTTTGTAAACTGGACAAGAGACGTTTTGAAAATATACTCGACAATTATCAACAGTGAACTTCGAAAAGGAATATCTCGACATTTTTGGGGGGTAAGTTTCTTAGATTTTCATTAAGAGTTCAAAGAAAAATATTATCAAACTCTACGGCTTCACCGGTACTTGCCTTGTCCGAATTAAGATGGAATGTGTTCTATAGTCGTTTGACAACCTATAATATCTGTACTTTTATCCCTTCTGTTGTCATAATTTTTGTAAAGATCTCTTCTAAATGCTCAGATAATTATTCGTTATTGGGAGTTATTGTGTTCTGTGTTTGTAGATTTTTTTCCCACCCGCAATAGTTGTAATGTTCGTTTCTGTTTCGTCGTTAAAGGTATATTTCCTCGTACGGAAGAAAAGGTTGGATAGGTTAAGACATCACCTGATGCCCTTGTACAACTTTGACCCTTCAGAAGAAGGCGAGGATTGGGAAGCCGAACTTCTGGAGGAAGGAATGGACCATCGCAACATGAGGAAGGTGAGGTTCTTATCATGTTTTCTCCTTTTATGTGAATCTGGCAAGATGGTGTAGGGGTAACGTGGTCGACTTTTCGCCTTTCATGTAATACTTTCTGGACAGCGGGGTTCCTGGGGTAATTAGGATGTGCTTGATGAGATCTGGGACCGACAAGCTGACAGGTTGACAAGTAACTAGTGTAAAAAGTTTCTTGTGACAAATTCCTGTTTCTCGAAAATATTGCCAATCCTTGTCGGGACAAGTGAAGATCGACAAGTCCAGAAGAAGCTCTGAAAAATGGGAGTCACCTCACCACTGCCTTTCTATACATTTTTGTGATATTCGAAGTTCCGGAGCCCCTAGCTCCAATCCCCCTGGACCTTGGTACCTTAAATTTTGGTAATCTACATATCTCGTTATGTTGCTTGCGATGTATTAGGTGTAAATAGGATTTGTGTGTTTGAGAATCGTGACCCTTTCTTGTAAGTAAATTTCCTCTGTATAAAGTCAAATGATTCTTTTAAGAACAACCCAAAAATTAGCATCAAGGTAATAGTTTTCCCCATCTTTTCAAACCACGAGGAATCCAACAGTGTCTGGCTTGTAGTTATTGAGATCTAGGAAGCAAATGGAGAAGCGATTGACTCGGACCAGCCGGTTTGAGTGTCATCGTTTTCTCCACCCTTTCAGACCACGAGGAATCTATCGATGTATGTCTCATTTCTGTCTGACTTGTAATTGTGCATGTCCGAAAATTAAAGCTTTCAACAGAGTGACGTATTTCAATTCGAAGATTTGAGGGTCCGCCGGGCTTCTCTAAGAATGTGCGGCTTATTGTGTAGGTTTGAGAACTAAACTGAAAGCTCTGGTCACTCATGATCACATCACCTTCTGTTCCGTTCAGAGCAACGTTTCATAACGAACTAAATCTCTGAATTACGGAACTCGCTAGTTCATCGTCGCAGTAACAAACGTTCGCCATTGGATTCTATCGTGGGCAAGATCCATTATAGCCAGTTATCATTATAAAGATCTACCTCTCGAAGATCCCTTGTAATATTGTCATCCCAGCGACATCAGTCTTCCTAACGTCCTCGTTCGCTCCGGTTTACCAATGACGATGATGTTACCACTATTCTTTTTTTTTTTAAATTTGAAACATAATTTTCTTTCTGTGTATCCCAATCCAAGTATCTCACACCATAAATATCATTGTAGATTGAGATTTTAATATTTTCTATTTTAAATATTCTCTTACCGATTTCTCTGGTTTATTATAGTTTCCAGACGTTATATTTCCCAACCAATTCATAACCCGTTTCAGGGAACCGTGGTGGCTCAATGGGTAGAGTGCTCACCTCTGGCGCTTGGGGTTGTCAGTTCAAACCCTGCTCGTGCCATGTGGGCTTTGTGGTGGACAAACACCGTGTGCGTTGGTTTTCTCGGGGTTCTACCACTTTCTTCATTCCACCCATCATCCACTGGGCCTAAGCCAAAGTTGCCTAATAGCCTTAAAAATTAAATTCAAATTCAACAAGCCGTTTCACTTACCTCATTCCTCAATACTTACGAAAACCGTTCGTCAGTTGCCTAAATCATCTGTCCGCCATCTTGTATTCTTTGTTCAGCTGTGTCTTTCTTAATATGCAACCCTTGCTATGATCGCCAATGGACATTTCCGGTAGTATTTTTTTATTGCAATAAAAAATTCTTCTATTAAAGCAGACTACGGAAAACATTTTATTTTTTTTCTGTGATGAATCTATCAAAAGTTATAAAGACTTGCTTCAAAAGAGTCTCAGCCTTGCGCTTAATCGGGCGCCGCCATGTTATGACGTAATCGGTCTTCCGACTGCTTGTCATTGACATACAAATGGTATTTGATTTGTTAGTATTGTTAAAAAGAGATAGCAAAAATGGATCGAAAGAAATAGTATAAGTGGTAAATAGCGTTTCTGTATGCCTTAACACGTCATTTAGTTCGTTTTATTCATTTAAAATTGATTTTTACTTTTAATACTTTTTAAGATATTGATATAGTTTGGTAGCTTCAACACTAATTTATATCAGCTCTTTTTTTTTTTTTTTTCATTTTCATGATTAAATCATAAGATATCTTCTAATAATGCTCTTTAGAACTCTTGTATTTAAAAATAATTATTACCTCTTTTTTCTGTAAAAAATGTGGGTTTTTACATCTGACAATCGTATACTTTTTTAATGAATGCTAGTGAAGTATTTTTCAAGAACTTAAAAGCACATGAATTAATAGTGCTCGTTACTGCCATCTGTTAACAATTTAACGTACTTGTAGGCCGTGAATATATTGAATAGTTTTAATATGTCATTCTATAAAATAATAATAAAAGCATGTAAGAAACAAAAACGTAAATTGAAACTTTCACATTGAAGTTACTCTTGCGTTTCGTGAAGTAAAATAAAACACGGCCATTGATAGGATTCGAACAGCCTTAGGTGAAAGCATAAAAAATTAAAAGTTGCATGCGCTAACCAACTGAGCTAAACTTACAAGATATAAAAAGTTGCACGAACGAGCGATAAGAACATTGCAAGTTAAGACTACCCGCTGTCTATGTTTCGAGCAATTTCTGTTATTAAAAACATGTGTTGGTGTTTCAACTTATTGAAGTGTGTTCTGCAAATTTGTACATTAATTATTTCGTTAAGTGATGAAGTAAATGTTCTTTCTCTTTTTTGTTTTTTGTCTTCAAACTTCTGAATAAGGAACGTAACATAGGGAGAAGCATATAGCTACGGAAATACAACGGATTGATTACGTCAAACCAATCAGAGGATGATTTTTGTTGTATGACGTAGGAGATTGAATTCTCAGTATTTCTATTTCTACGTAACGGAAAACCGTAGCGCTGAAATTTAAAAAACATTATATGTTATTAGGGGCAGGCAGGAAACAAATGTCAGTATGAGGTTTCTCTCGTATTGAACAAAGAAAATTAAGACTGAAAAATATGTTTACTGAACTGGAATATTTTCTGAAGTGTATTTGACTTATTATTTGAAATAATATCGGACATTTAAGAAAAATAATACCTTAACTTATTAGTACTAACTAACAGTTAATTGTAGGAGATTACTAGCTGATTTTCCCACTCCTTGGTGCGGGGTGAATAAAATATGTTGTCACCCATGGTGATGGGGGCTGAACTTGGAATTAAACGGCTTCGGGAGTGTTACTATTTATCTCAGCGACCCCGAAAACTGTGGATTTGACACTAATATAGGTCGTTTTCTATTATTTCCACATGTCACCCGTTTCCGCCCCCACCGCTAAGGTTGTTAGGGGTGTGTTACCTAAGATAGCCGTTGTTAATGAGTTGATAGCAGTGCCAAATTTGACCACTTGGAGGTAGTCAACCCGTCGAACAGTGTTGTAATCTGGGTTGCCGCGTGCTTTGCTTTTTATTACCACCACCATTGGAATTCAATGGATAATTAGATGGTCGATTATCTCTGAAGATAATAATTTTAGAATCAAAGTTATATAATAACGTCCCAGTCCGGTCCAGTGTCTGATCATGTGGGTAAAAATCATTCCAATCGGTCAAGCATTTTTTACGTGCACACATAGTCACTTTTAATTTTATATATAAATGTCAATGTATAACTTTCAGTCCATTGGAACTTCTTGTTCGTTGACTTGCAAGATGCTATTTCTGTCTCACATTTTGAATAGACTTTTATAGCCGATAGGTATCCCAGGCTCATATTTATTTTTATTTATTAGAAGTTAGCACGAATACAGCAAACGGTATTCTTGTAACAAAGTGATATAACATTAAAAATAATAAAAACAAAGAATTATACAATAGGAAATAACATCTGATTTTTTTTTTAACATTCATTCTAGATTCATATAACAAGCCTTTCGAAATTTACTTTTACTGAGGCAGAAATCTGGTGGCAAAGGATGAGCATTGTAAAAATGAGATAATCTGTACACAGGAGAGCGCTGGACCAAACATAATCTCGGTTTTGAGACGTAGAAATGATGTGAACGAGAATTTGGTCTGGGTACTCTTAGGTTAAAAAGTAGAAGAAGGTCGTTGGTTCTGAGTGGGCCCTGCATTATTTTATTAAGAAATTTTAAGTCATTTAATTTTCTTCGTGTGTCTATGTTTTTTTAAGTCAAGAGAATTCAAAATGTCTTCGTTAGATTTGTGTTGGAGGTTGGGTACCCTGTGTTGTACAATGCGGATAAAGAAACTTTGGACTTTGTGAAATTTAGATAAGTTGGTTTCACAAGCCATAGACCGGATAGATGTACAGTACTCGATAGTAGGGAGTACACAAGTGAGAAAATATGACCGAAGAGCTCTGAAATCTCGGTAAACCTGTAGAGAAGTCCAAGAAGTTTGAGTTCTTTAGAAGTGACGAATTCAATGTGAGTTTTTCATCAAATATGATACCCAGATCTTTGTAATGGTCTACCCTTGGAATATTAGATGAGGCTAATGTGTACGTGCATTTTGTATTATGGGTTTCGAGTGAGAAACGCATTGCAGCAGTTTTGCAAGGATTGACTTTTAGTAACCAAATTATTGCACCACATTTCAACAGAATCTATAGCGGCTGGAAGGAAGAAAGTATCTTCTGTAGATTTAATGGTCTTAAAAATTTTGCAGTCATCAGCGTAAAGAAGTACCGAGCAGGAATTATCTATCTGTTCACACAAGTCATCAATGAAGAGGGAAAATAAAACTGACCCTAAGGAGCTTCCTTGAGGGATACCTGAAAGCATGGGGAGCCACTTGGACCAGGGAAGACGACACGTTGTTCTCTGCCAGTCAAATACGATGTTAGAAGCTGAAGGAGGGGTGTGTGTATATTGAGATAGGATGGGGAAGACGACGTCAAAAGGTAGTCGGCCAGGGTCTACGTAGTAGGTACCATCCAGGCATCTGCCTGGTATGAGAGAGGAAACACTTCAGCAGGATGGCCTGCTTCTAGGATCGATCCGAGGACCTTCTGATTGCTGTTCCTGTCGCACATAAAGTTTTAATTATCAGTCTTTACTGCTTGGGAAGTTGTAGTTTTCTCAGTATCACGCCACAGTGTACGCTTCCTTCGATAAGCTCTTTGCATTGGATAGACCTGTACTCCTTGTACAGAAACAGTAGACTTAAACATTTATCTAGAGGCTCATTCTAACTGTAGAACCTTGTATACGTTATGGGTAGGTACACGGGTTCGAAATCCGTGGTGAGCCATCCTGACAGGTTTTTAGGCTTACCTCAGTTTCACCAGACAAATACCGGAATGGTACCTTAAGTAAAACCCTGGTCAGTACCTTCCCCATATTCTACCTTATCTATTCCTTCGTAAGCCAAAGATGCCTAAAAGCCATAAATAAGTTCAAAATTCATGCCGGCCGGGTGGTCGAGCGGTGTGCGGCAGTAGGCCATCGGCTCGAAGGTCCCGGGTTCTGATCCCGGCAGGGGCACGGATGTAGATTTTAACAGCTAAAGGCAAATCGTGATGGGCCGAAGTCCAAAGTTACTAGACTGGCCCATATTAAAATAAAGTTTACCAAAGTTTATCCAAAATTCATTTTGAACGTTGCCTGTGTTCACTCCTAAAGTTGAATTTTGAATTCAATTTTCAAGTCCTTTGGGCACTTTGGCTCAGGCAGGATGGATGATGATGAGATGAATTGGTGGCGTGAGAGGAAACGGGAGAAACTCGAGAAAACGCAAGCAGATGGTGTTTGTCCACTACACTGCCGACATGACATGAGCAGGGATCGATCCGAGGACCCCTAGCACCAGAGATGAGCGCTCTACCATTGTCCACGTACTCTCAAAGTGTACAGTGACGGGCATAGTTTATACGATAACTACCAAATACGGAAATACATTGTGGGTATTCAAATTCACACCGGTTAGACCTATCTGCTCCAAAAGTCAGTGTGTACTTCATTTGACAATACAAAGACTGTGCCTACATTTATACTTAGCGCCCTATTTTATAGGTAAAAGAAGCTGTAAACGGTACATGGGGAATGTGGAGGTAGCGCTCCACATTTTCTTGACCTACGGTACGAAGTGAGGTGGGGTGGTCAGTCCTACGCTGGACCGCCTTTACCTTCCCAAAGGGCCCAGGAATACCAAGGACACTCCGGTACTCAATTTGATAGGAGGCTGAGTGCACCTCAGAGCGCTAGGCATGGGAACACTGAGAGAAATGTCTCCAGTGTCATGGCCGGAATTTGGACCCGGGCCGCCCGATTCGTAGTGAGACGCGCTACCGTCTGACCCACGGCGACTCATCGCATTCCAAATACTTTCACCCATATCATCTAGTTACAGTTGTGATTGCAGCCAGAGAAGACAAGAAACCCATTAGATTTAAGCAGCGGAATTTCTGATGTGTCACAGCGCTGTTGAAATATTGGTCTGCAAAAAAGCACGTTTCTAACCTAACCAGATTAACGGTTCCGCGAGTCAAGTTTTGGACCGGGTTTATTCTTGAAACCCGAAATCGGCACCT
>JAGDQP010033249.1:0-14778 GCA_022664845.1 Lepisma saccharinum
TAAATAAGAAAATTATATGCATTGTTAAATACCAAACAATGAGGAAATATGAAATCCTAATAAAAAATTTATTTCGAAATATATTCATTATAGTTTACAGTAAGAAAGACTAAAAGTAATATTAAAAACAAATATATTGATGGAAAGTTACGAACTCCAATATATGAAGAAATTAATTAAGATAAAATAACGGGAAACAAACAAATGAATAATAATATATGAATTAACACGTTATAATAGGAAAGAAACTGTATAAATAATCAAAATATGAAAAAAACTATAAATAATCAACTTTTGATTCAATAAATCTGAAAAAATAATGAAAGTGAAGAATATTATGTTAATAATTAATTACATGATAAATAAAAGGCCCATATAACTAGGTGAAGAAATATATTAAGAATATAATAATTGGATTATCTTTAATTATACTATTATATTTAGTGAGTGAGTATGAATGAATTATTGTTGTGCAAGTGCATTGGATTTAAATTATAAGAAAATGTAATAATTAACTAAACCAAGAATTAAACATTTAATATAACTTAAGAAAACGAAATGAAATTAAACATGAACTACATAAAAATATGATCAAACATAAAGAACTAAGAAATTTAATCTTATAGAAACGAAGTTGCGATGCAAAATATATTATTCACTCATTAAATTTAACTTTTTAATTGTTCTTAATTAACCTGAAATAATGTCATAAAGTTATTTTTAAAAATAATAATGAAACATTGCGTCAGGAAAAGTAACAGAAAAAATAAAAAGTAAGGAATAGAAAATGTAAAAAAAATATTTTCTTTACTTTTAACAAAATTTTGAGTTCAAATATTGTGATAAACCTTTCATCTTTTTATTTGCATCAGCCGTGGGGAAAAATGTTATGGCATAATAATATCATTTTTATATGTAAATTGTATATATCAACGTTATCTTGAAACGTTAACATGATATATTATACCTTTAGTTAAAGTTCATACGAATTAGTACTTGTATTTAATGTGAATGTGAATGTTTTGCCAAGGTGAAACAATTTATTATGAAAACATTTCTGGCCATAAATCGTGGTTTAGCTCAAATTAAAATAAACTGATTCTTATAACTACTTTGCTATGTCACAAAGGAAATTGAATTAAAATGGTCATACAACAATATTTAATTAAAAATATATAATATAGCAGATTGAACCAACGTTCTGTATATTCACAAGATTGACGAATGGAGATTCGTATTATTTAACAGATGTTTGATCCTTTACTCAAGTAGTGTTGAGATTGCTATCAATAGATGGCACTAGGTTTTTGCTATGCTTTCTTGTATGTGTGGAAGTTTTATATTTGTGAAATGTAATATGTCCTTTGGAAATCATTCATGCCTAATATTTCTAACAAATAATTGTACGATCAATAAATGCTCTTACTGTCAGTGTTCCTGTGTAAGTATATTGTAATCATCAAAACGTATATTTGTATTATACGCTAAGTGATGTAAATGATGGTAAGTGTAATCAACAGATAGAAGAGAAAAATGTTGAAATACAATATTTGCTTGAACCTAATTAGATTCATGCTACACAATCTAATAAGTGTTGCGTTGAGTAGTATGACTACTAGGATCCAAAGAATGTTCTTAGGCCGACTTTTTATACTTGCTTACGTTGCATGTGCGCAATCGCTACATGCGTTGCGTGCGTTGACCAATTTTTATAGCAGCTTTTTCATGTATGAGCTAGGATGATTTTTACCTACACTTTACACGTAAGCAATTACTGTATATGTTGTATATATAGATATTGAGTTCGCTTTTCACGTACACGCTAGCTACATCGTTATCTTTTAGAAGTTTCTACAACAAATGATAGCAGAGGATGATAATATATGAAATTGTCATTTTATTGAATGAACACTTAAATTATTTAATACGAATGAAAATTTACAATTCGTATGATTTTAATTAAATCAAAATATCACAGGGGCGCCCCAGGCCTCCTCCCTTATACACCACTAAAATAGATGAAATACATCACATTCCTTTGTAGAGGAATAATTTCCTTTATTTATAATTAGTTATAATTTAATTTGAAAGACTTTTATGTTTTATGGTGAGAGTCAATGCCCTCTTAATTCTCCACCGGAAGCGCTGATGCTTCGATGAACTGAAAACGCATATATATCGCAATGTTCCTGTCGCTACCCGTTTATAATTACAGGGTGATGGTAGGTAGAGCTGAATAATGTACGAACATAACCCACAACCAGTTTAATTATAAAGATTACAAGTTACTTAGAAGACCGTCCAGTACAATAGCTATTTACAATGTAACTGTTTCGTCTAACCTAATTCCCTTCCGGCGTTGCCTCGTCACGAGTGAGTGTCAGCACGACCACAGAGGATTGAGTGCTTATGAGGAAAACCCCGCTAACAAGCTTGGCGACGGCAAGGATATTTTATCAAGTGCAAGCCTTACGAGGGTATATGCTGAGTAGGTTGACGGAAGACACCACTAACAAGCTCTGCGAGGGTCGGGAGTTTCATCCCAGTGGAAGCTTCTGGAGATCGGATAAAGTAAGTATGAATCGTTCCAAGTGGAAGCCTCTTGAGACCGATTGGGTTGAAAGGATAGTTCCGCTAACAACCTCTGCGAGGGCTAGGAGGTTGACCTCAGCGCAAGCCTCTGGAGATCGGATAAAGTTAGGAAGTTAGTTCCAAACGCAAGCCATTTGAGAATTAGGGGAGGAGAGGAGTTAACCACCCGGACGAGAGTGATATCTTGCTTTGATGTATGGCTTTTATAGCCATGATTTTCAGTGTCGTCCTTCAGATCCCTCCTCCTGCGACGCTGGGTCCATCTACGTCGATGCTGGTGCTATCTTCGGTTGTCGTCTGCTTGGTGTTGATAGTAAACTTTTATACTGCATGCTTGCTTGTCTTGCATTATCTATACACATGTTTACATTATCAGTACATCTGTACTACTGTATCACTTGTAGTACAACTGTGTTTATGTGTAAGTGTTTGCACGTGCTTATGGACGCGGTTCGTTACGATAACCTCTTTGGTTGCTACTTCATTTGACAGTGCTTATGTATATGAAAGAAAGGAAAGTTACTTCAGACAACTTCGGATTGTTTTCGGAATAACCTCTTTGTACGTTTGAAATATGTGTTTTTATATTTCCTTGAATGAAATAATCTATTCTCCCAGAAACTTTCGTTGTATCCGAGAACGTCAGTTAAAAGGAAAACAGTGAAAATTATTTGTGAGAGTTTCCTGTCCTTAGTGAAACTAAATGTTAGCAAGACTCAGTTATTGTGTCTATTCGTACATTTTTAAGAACTCCTACTTTTCACAACAACAGATTTACCTGCTCTGTATGTTTTGTTACTCCCTAATGGTCTGCTTACAACCTGTTTATTTTTTCTTATTTATTAACTGTATCCTTCTTCTTTTTGGAACAACATAGGAAGATCGAGGAGTTTGAGTTGGGGACATATTTATTATCCCATGTTTTTGACCAAACCATTTCTGGCTTTTGCATAGTACTGCTGAAAGAAATAATTGCCTGCTATTCTTAAAAATATAAAAATGTCATTCTCAGAGTATTTTTGGACAACGGAAGAAATTCAGAATGAATAGAGTGTAAAGATATTTTGTTATCAATTTAAACGGGTAGCAGCTTTTCGTTTTTAGAAATGCCAAGAATAACCAACAACAACCAACAAACAAGAAAAACCATGGTTGACACTTTTACTGACTCTAACACTTTTATACAATATGACCGTTGTGTTTCGAAAGTGGTTTTCTACCCTTGAGGTTGTTGACGTCAGGTAGGGGAACCACTGGAGATTCTTCTCCCTCTAACAGAAGATCATTTTAGATATTTACATAATATTCTAACTTAAGTTTGATTATAATTTGATGAATATTATAATACTCATTAATAAGATAGTGGTATAATATATAATTCGTTAATTCATTCTTATTATCAATATCCATTAGGAACATGGATAAAATGCAGAGTAGTTTAGCTAGTAATTGAATTATTTTGATATGAAATTGATGGTTAAGTGGTTTGCCCTTTTGGAAAATGCTACAGGTAATATATTTGGGTATCTAACATACATTTTGGGGACTTTGATGTTTACTGATGTAAGGAAATGATTATTTAATAAAAACTTTTCGGAGAATGATATGTCGGGAAATGGAACACGCATTTCTTATAACGGACACAGATGGTGTACGGCTCTGCCGTTACCACTGTCATTGTCGCTGCTGTCACTGACCGTCAGCGCTGTCGTTGCCACAGTTACCGCACACACCTTGTCTCTGCCGCTTCCGCGGCCTGACCGCTAACGCAGATCCAACGCAAGCATTGATGCTGCCACAGCCGAAGTTTTGCTGGCGTCGTTCCCGTGAGCGGATCGCGTTGACACTGCGAAACGGTGCATACGTTACCGCTGTAACTGCTGCCGTTCCCTTGACCAAACTGCTTTTGCTGCGAATTTGGGGACGCAGACAAAGTCACTATACACCTGTTGCCTTTGCTAGTACAGTCGTCGCGCACCTCATTCATGTAGATTCTGAAATAGAAAATGTTATTGAACAAAAAATTGAGAAATAATAAAATCGCCAGGCACCCGTCGTGTGGGAGCGAAGCTCTTCCCACGACTGTTGCGGAAATACTACTGGACGTCGTTAAATTTTTTGGTGCTCGGGGTTAGGATCTGCGCGTGCCCAGTGTTGTTTCTTTTAAACGAATCGACGCGTACCTAAAAGAACAAGTTGTTTTGATATTTTCCACTTAACAGATACTGACGAGGTGTGCTAGAACATTCCCCGGCTATTCTTTTAATTCGAGTGTGCAGGTGCGGTTTAAAAGCGATTGTTCTTTTATTATTGTTTGTTGAATGGACAAAGCTTTTAATCGGAGCAAGATATAACAAGATTTTATATCTGCTGCTTGATTGACAGCGGCCCCATTTAAAATACTTTTTGTTACTTTAACAATTAATGGTTGTTTCAATCATTTTGATCCTTAATAACGTGTTGCAACAGGCTACGGCTTTTCTAAGAATTTAACTGTGCAAGTGTTTCACAGGAATTTTGTTTCTTTGAAATGGACAATGGGGTCAATGAGTTTTTTTCTACAGTATCTACAGCGCACGGAGGGAACAGAAAAATACAGTTTTTATGCTTCGAGAGTGTTACAAGTTATTTTTACACAATGTGGCCATTAAAGTTGAAGTTGTTATTCACGCAGGTGTTATTTTCATTTGTTTCATTGTTATGTTTTGGAATGTTGCTTTTTGTACATTCGCATCCCCCATGATGCTTGCTGTAATCTGACTGTGCAGGTGTTAATGAAGCCAGCTGAATCTTGTTACTTAGAAAGTACGTCATGACGTGTATGTAAGTTATTTAATTAATTTTTTGTACAGTTGTTCTTCAGCTATGATACTGAACACCTCTAAAAATACTATGCATTTTCAAGAAGACAGCCGTTTGCTTAAAATTGAATACTCAATGTTCGAAAATGGGGGCTTACCTCCCTGTATTTTTCGAAGTGTATCTACCTCAAGCTTAAAGGTAGAATTTAATTCAGACAGTGATAAAGATATTGTGTTTCTAGTGCTGAGGAAATTGAAAGTGTTGCGGAGAACAGTGACGTTTCATCTTCCACTGCGTGTTCTAATGAAACTGAAAATGTATATGGATGTACGAATTGCAGGATTATCATCAGTGTATTTTAGAAGGAAAATTGGAAATATAAATTCAATTGTCCTTTATTTTGCGCTGAGTGTTTCTATAAAGTATGCAAATGACTTAGACATTGTTGTTAGATTATCTGTAGATGAAGTAAGGACTTTGAGGAGACGTACATATAGATTCATCTTGGGATTTTTCTATGTTTATCATGTATACTTTTGAAGCATGTACAATTTGATAGTCTTGAAAATTTGAATTTTTTGTTCGCAATTTCCTTTTACACAAACTGGATGAAATAAAGACAAAAATGAGAAAGACGGTAACGCAGAACTATATAGTGAGTGAACATGAACTTAATAAAATTGATTGTGTTGCACGAAGGATGAGAAATAATTAAAATTTTGAATGAAGCGAAATTTTGAACTTGTTAAAAAAATACTTACGAATTAATATAAGCTGCCTTCTACTGCCTCTTACTGTCCTCATTTATAATTTCTTGTAACTTAGTAGTAACAAAAATTGTGATTAATCGAAACTATATCTAATCAGATATTTTCTTTATGAAAAATTGAACTTCACAAGCATAATATTTCTATTTACTTTTCCCTCACGTAGAAGTGGAATTGTGTCGTCATTAGACGTTAAACATAAGAGGAAGACTCATTTTCAGGAGTAACTGTAGAAATTCTCTCTCTGTAACTTGAAACGTAAATGAGTTTAGTTTATGATAACCACTTTCCAAACACGTCGGCCATACTGTATATAAGTGTCGCAGCAAGTAATCTTGGCATTTTTTGTTTGTTGGTTTATGTTGGTTATTCTTGGCATTTCTGAAAACGAAAAGTTATTTCGCGTTTAAAATTGATAACAAAATATCATTACATTCTATTCATTCTGAATTTCTTCCCTTGTCCAAAAATACTCTGAGAATAACATTTTTATATAGCAGGCAATCATTTATTTCAGCAGTACTATGTAAAAACCGGAAATGGTTTGGTCATAAACATGGGATAATAAATATGTACTTCTCAACTCAAACTCCCCCATATTCTTATATTGTTCCAAAAAGAAGAAGAATACAGATAACAGATAAGAAAGAATAAACAGGTTGTAGGCAGACCATTAGGGAGTAACAAAACATACAGAGCAGCTAAATATTTTGTTTTCAAAAGTAAGAGTAGTTCTTAAAACGTACGAACAGAACCAATACCTGAGTCTTGTTAATATCCTGTTTCACTAAGAACAGGAAACAAGTCGAAACTCTTGGAATGAAGGAGATAAAAGACATAAGAACTGGGGACGAGTTTATAGAGAAAGTAAACAAATTTAAATACTTATAAGCAAACTTAACAAGAAAAAGTGAGGTTACGGAAGAAATAAAAAGTCGCTTAGTATCGGGGAACGCATGTTTTTATTCAGTTCAAAAACGTCTAACATCGCGAATAATATCAAGAAAATTGAAAATATTCAGAACGGTTGTTCAGCCGGTAATACTTTACGGTTGCGAAAGTTGCAGTACGATCCTAGCAGATGAACATAAATTACGTGTATTTGAAAATAAGGTTATGAGAAACATATTCGGGCCGAAACGGGAAGAGATGACTGGATAGTATAGGAGACAGCATAGTGATGAACTCCACGGACTGTACGAATCACCAGATGTAAAAATAATGAAATCGCGACAACTAAGGTGGGCAGGCCATGTAGCTCGGATGGAGGAAAACGAAGATTGTATTTTATCCTGGTTGGAATGCCGGATTTAAGGAGACCATTGGGAAGACCGAGACGTCGTTGGGAGGACAATATTAGAAGATACCTTCGAGAAGTAGGTATTCGTGATGAAAACTGACTTGATATTATCCAGGATAGGATCCAATGGCGAACATTTGTTACTTCGGCGATGAACTTGCGAGTTCCATAAACCATAGAGTGAGTTAATTTTAGCCATCCATCGTTCCAACAGGTGTGCCGCGGCACACTAGGTTGCAAATCGCTCGTTTAGAATCAACGCTTTCACCTGACATTTCGTTGGTTTCAAAGGTTTTGTTAGGAATTTAAGGAATCGTTAGTTAATGAATTGACTGAATTTCAAAATTTCTAAACATTCCTAAGGAAGGTTATTGAAATCTACCGAATATCACGTGAATTCACTGACGGAAAGTTATAATCCATGGAAAATGGCAGGGGATAAGAATTTTTTCTAAGGACCATATAACTTGGCTTATTTTACAATATAGACTGGAAAGAAGTGAATATGAAACCTCAATAACTTCCACAACATCTATAATACCGTTAAGGTATCACACTCGGTTTTCCAACAACTATCTTCAAACCACTTATTTGAATATCCTGAGGACATCGTACTGGGAGTTTTCAGGGATGTACCATAGCATTCTTTAGTAGATCCCCTGGAAGGCAAAAGTGGAATGTCTATGAAACAGCACAATGCGCCCCTGATGCACCTGGGACATTGCACTGGGAGATCACTGGCATGTAACCAAGGCGGGCATTTGGAGTTCCCATAGATGTTGCATTTATGTCGCCTGGCCATGGTGGGATGTTTCTGCGACTGCATCATGTCAAGTGTGTTCCATATCTTGGATGTCCAGGCAACCTCGCATTGCTGTTAGAGCACTGCTAACTTTGGAGTTGTTACATTTTTTCATCAGAAATTGTCTTTAACAACATACTACAAGATCTTCCATCACCGAAGAAAGTCCATGACTAACCCACTTGACTGCAGGGTCTGAGCAATAGTCATAAAAATAATACGAAATTCTATAGAGTGAACATTACGTAGAGTCTATGCATTATTTCGTTCTTCTTCGGTTCCTTGTATGTATTTATTTTCAATTGAAGCACTTGAATATCGATTTATATAGGAAAAATATGCTCCCGATAATGATCATTACCGTCTTTAGATACCGATCGACATCGATATCCGATAATCGGCTATTATCGGCAATAAATTGTTTTTATTTGTTTTTGATCGATCTCCGATAACGGCCTTGATAAATATTGCAATCGTCCATTATTCATTGTTCTGCTGGGGTAGTTTCAATCTCACTTTTCTCAAGATCTTACTCCATAAGGTTGTACGTATTTAATGTAGAAGCAGTTTCTTCGCAAAATTAAGCAACTGCTGAAGTATAATTTGCGCATTGAAAGAACCGACCCATCCCTTACTAAGACGCTCATTTGTCGTTTACCTGTCATCTGCAAGGAAGGAAGAAGAGCGTTCGTCCTCATTTAGTGCTACCTAGGTAGTATCTCCATGTATTGACCAACATATGGTCTTTTGATCGAGGAAACAAAGAGGCACGCCTACTGACTGCAGGAGACCGACAAACTGAAGTAGCACCTTCGATAGTTTACTAGCAAATGGCAAAAAAATAATTAACTCGGAAATATATTTAAATTCTCAACATCTACCATACTTCTGAATACAATCTGTAATATTCCAATTGACTGTATTTTATTGATGAACACCAATTGATTTTTCTGCTTCCTCTGATTCCTACTATGAGGAATAATTAATTGCAGTATTTGTGGTGAATTTAAGTTTTTAAGCATAAATTCGTGTATTAAATGAGTTTCACACAATAATAATCCTTTGGTCATGCAAGTTGTTGGTATTCAATGGAGGAAGAAGACGAAACTAAAAATGCACATTCCATTTTTCAATTAGAATTTAGATTGCCTGTATGGAAAGTGGTGTGGTTTTATTGCACAAAATTTTATGTTAGAAGTTTTCTCCATTTACGGTTTAGATATTTAATTTTTATATCGAACGTAATGTAATGTTTTTCCGGTACGACAGTTCGAAACTCTTTCGTTATCTCAACTCACCGTAAGCCAATCTATGCCAAAGAAACTGTTTAGTAATCTAACCTTACCCGACCTATATATTTTCGTATGTTTGCTGTTGAACTTCCGGTTAGGTTATATTAGTTCCGAAGATGTAAATACATACTTATTTAACTTATTTAGGAATGTCAATAGCTAATTTCTACTCGGCGATGCTGTTAGTTTGTAATTGTTTTATGGGCGAAATATTGTCCTTTTAGTAACAATTTTCTTTGTAGCTGGGTTCTCGTTGTAGAATACAAACCTAAATTTAGGAAACTAAATACAATATTTTTTGTAATATTGAGTGAGAATTTTCTGCTGTATTTTTTATTTTCATTTTGTCATATTCAAAAGAAACCAAAACATTTGAATTTCTCAACCATATATGGTTCTAAATATCTCAGAATGCATTTCTTTACGAAATTCAGTGTTGAAATCATTTCGTAAAGCATTTCTGATTTTACTTAAGAAAAATAAATACATTTTGTCCCTCGTGTAAAGATTTCGTTCAAGAAGTAGGTAGTCTACTATTATAGTTTAATTCTGATTAATGGTATAGCTGTGATTGAAGGTTCTCAACCTTCCATTATGTCAGTCCGTGAAGTGATATTTTCCATATGCATATGATAAAGTTACTCAAATTATATTAGATTCGGACAAGTCAATCAGAAGCGTAATTAATTTTAGAGAATAGTCAAATTAAGTAAGATTTTGTCAAAATTCCGTGATCAGTGTTAACTTGCGTGTGGCTGTTTTTGACTTGTGTATTTTAGTGACTAATCATTCAGGAGGTCTGACCCTCAGGTTCTCGAGTATCGGTTGATAAATGTTTGGTTTAGATGTTAGAAGAACTAGGTTAGCTGTTGGATACTGGAATGAAGTTGTAGTTTTGGTTTGGTTGGGTGCACTGCAACTCCGGCGCGGAACTATTTCTACAGTGTCGACGTAAAGGATTCGACGCTGTCCCTAGGACGAGAATCAGGTTCCGCCTGGAGAATTCGAGGTTGCGTTTTGTTTTCTCGTTTTCTGGTAAGCCAGTTTTGGTGAAGCCGATGAGAGTGGTAGTTTAATAAGGCAGACTGTGGTGTAAACTAACCGGCATGCTTGATAATCTGATGGGAACCCCTGAATCATAACCCTATTACAATTGTTCACTAAAATAGAATTCTATTTTTTTTTATATTTTCACATCGTTTCTTTGAATGTTTTTCTTCTGCGCATATTAATCTTATTTTTTTTCCTTCTTCTGCATAGCTTTGATGAGCACGGGCTTTGGGAATGCAAATTTGTGAAGCTGGTGAATATTTATATTGAGATTTTATCCTCTTTTGAGAGTATACGAAAGCTACTCTGCCTAAGAGTATGCGAAAGTTACTCTTGACAATGCCTAAGCTGATATATAAATATTTCAATAGTTAAGGTTTCCAGTAAGGTGTTCTCGTCGAAGTCTCCTGCTCCTTTTCTTTGGGTTCTTTTCCTCGTGTTTTTACTTCTGTTATCGCAAACTTATCTTCATTTTGGCACTTCTTTTCGAACTTCCTTGCATGCATGCTTCGAGTGTTTCCACTAGAACATATGATGTCTTCGGTGGGTATGCAGAAGCATGGCACCGATGGTACCCGCCTTGACTTTCGTCTCCGAAAGCGGATCTTTAAGTAATTTTTGAGCCCTCGGCTATCGGTTATGAAGGTTTTTCTCCCGGGTAGTTATTCGGTTACGTTATATATATATCTATATATTTAGGAATCCCTCTTAAGGGCGGCAGGGTGCCACTTGTCCCCTGTCTGCTTATTTGATCTGCCTGCTTCCGGGGAGAGCGTCCTACAACATACCAGTGTTGAAGTGCTGAAAGTTTCATTTGGTCTCGCAATCTATACAAATGCGTTGTTTTTTGGCTTATGGCACAAGGACTATAACGGAAGTAGAGATATAACGAGATATGTAGATTACCAAAATTTAAGGTGTCATGGTCCAGGGGAAGGGGAGCTAGAGGCTCCGGAACTTCGAATGTCACAAAAATAAATATAAAGGCAGTAGTGAGGTTTTAATGGAATATCTTGAAAACGGGAAAAGTAATCAAAATAAAGCTTGCACAACATATAACTGACCACAAGTAGTAACAAAAACCATAAGCAGTGTTGCCTTCTAGGAAGCAGTGTTGCCAACGCAGAAGAAAGTTACATTTTTAAATAGCATTATATACAAATTAATGCACAGTGCAAAAGTACTTTCAATACAAAAGAAAATAGTAGAAGTTGGTTGCACAGTGTTGCAAACTATGGAAGATATATCACACCAACACGAAGATTGCAACACTATGGTACCAACGTTCACAATGTTCTTTAGTTTGTTACTAGTGCCTTTTAAATACATCCTACTAGACACATGGTTCCATTCAGTGGTGACAATGCTTTCACTTTTCCGCAACCCTGGGTAGTATACGTGCTGATTAGCGTTTTTATTGTCATTCCAGATACCAGCATATTGGCCTGCTGGTATCAGCTCATATATCTTCCATAATTTGCAAGACTGTGCAAAAATTTGTAACATTTTCTTTTCTATTTCCAGTACTTTCTCACTGTGCATTAATTGGTATATAATGCTATTTAAAAATGTAACTTTCTTCTGCGTTGTAACACTGCTTCGTAGATGGCAACACTGCCTATGCTTTTTGTTACTACTTGTGGTCAGTTATATATTGTGCAAGTTTTACTTTGATTACTTTTTCCCGTTTTCAAGTTATTCCATTAAAACCTCACTTCTGCCTTTATACATTTTTGTGGCATTCGAAGTTCCGGAGCCCCTAGCTCTCCTCCCCCTGGACCATAGTAGCTTAAATTTTGGTAATCTACATATTTCGTTATGTTGCTTCTGATGTATTAGGTGTGAATAGGATTTGTGTGTTTGAGAACCCTGACCCTTCCTTGTCAGTCCAAGATAAACATTCCTGGTAAAGGCATACAAATAAATTAAAATGCCATCATGGAAATTATGTAGATACATACCACTTCGAAACCTCTGCAATGTTGATAGAAAATAATAATAAAGGAAACGTGTATTAGGCCTACCTCAACGCCATACGAAAAAAGGTACCGTGATTTTAAAGAATTCTAAAGATCTTTAACTTTGTTGCATAACCAGGGGTAGATTTCGGGCATGGCCCGGCCTGGCCGGGCCGAGCCAGGCTAAAAGTTTTCAGAGGCCTGGCAGGGCCAGGCTAAATCCCGCTGTAGTCTGTTAAACCCCAGTTTTGTTCTGTGGATAAACAAAAATTACATTATAGAATCGGTCGAACTAAAATTTAAATAATGTATTATCTGAATGTTAAAGTAAGTTCTTAATACGTAGGCTAGTTCCTGACAGTGCCAAAATTCTCACAAACATTGTCATGTCCGCTAGCTTTGTGCTTGTTCAGGGTTTCTTGCAGATAAACCTCTCCGTAGAACTATTGTACAGCTCCGAAGGTACTTTTGAAAGCTCCATGAAATTTGAAACCAGGGACGGACTGGCCCGGCCGGAAACACGGAAATTCCCAGATGTCTCCCTCACCCGCGCCGGTCCTTTTGTCTTGGAAGCGTAATGTTACCCAATAAAGAAGACCACTTACTTCACTTTTGCTACTATTTGTGAGGTTAGGGTCTTGTCGGGAGTCTAAAATTAGCAATTTTCACACACAACACTTATAGATGGAGGTAGTGTTAGTGTTATAATCTCAGCAGGCATACTGTGTCTGTAGGACCCTTACAAATCGCTAGAAGGAGCCTGTAATGTTTAATGATAAATGTACAATGCTTTAATATATTTATACTCTTTTAAGTCGCAATATTTACGTTATTAAGACTTTGTATTTTGAGACCTGGGGCCTGTTTCACGAAAGTACTTGCCAACTTTTCACTCTTCAGTTTAAATTTCCGGAAGACTGTCTCAATAGCGCGTACCTTCCGCCACAAATCCTTGTTCTCATTCAGTCACTGTTCTATCATTTCGTGCAAGGAGTGTGATTATACTAGGCAATACTCAATTGTTAGTAAACTCTTGACTCCCAAAACTAGGCAACCAAACGACAGTACACATAAATATTGTGGTGGAAGGTTGGCGGTCTTGTGACAGTCCTCTGGACATGGAAACCGAAGAGTGAAAAATTGACAAGTACTTTCGTGAAACAGGCCCCTGATTAGTATCCTAAAGGCCGTTACAAGTTTGGGGGGACCCACTACCATGAACGGTATTGAAGGCCCTTGAAAGGTGTATTTGGAACCCACGCTCCACAACACCCACTAGCACTAGAGTTTAATCGTTTCCTGGGTAGGGTCCTTTGTTTACCAGTCCGTTCCTGTTTCAAACTATGTTCCGTATGCTATTACGAGTGGTGTAACTAGAATTTTCGGCCCCTCTTGCAAGGAACTTTGTCCTATTATCATCTCCCACATGCAATTTAAGCCAGTGATTTATCCACACACCCTAAGGGCCTAACAACCCCAACACTCCTTGATGCATTATTACAAACACCCCCTTTTTGGGGGTGTAATATTTCAAATAGTGTTTTCATACTTGTTTTAAAAAAATAATTTATTACACGAATGATCCATAACATTCCACTTCTCCGTGCATGCTCAGTGAGTGACGATTAAAAATAAATGTGAAAATTTCACATTTATAATGAAATGGAAAGTTTATTATACTTTTCAGTTCAGTGTTTGGGAACGATTGTTGGAACCAAACGTGCATTCAATCTCTCAGAAACTGGAATAATTTTTCACCCTGGTCAGTCAACATCTGTAATCCCGTTACAAAACAAAAAGGAATCTGTAAAATATCTTCACTTTCCCCACTTTTATTATCATAAACTCGCTGAAAGCAAATGACAATTCGGACTTCGGAGGATCCTTGGACGTTTACTAACTTCTATTGCCCTCTCCCAGCCTCTCCATGGAAGCGATTAATTTTGCAATACGTTGTCAATCGTCGCCCTTCAAATATATACCTCTGAACCAGAAAAAAGGGAAGATATGAGTGATAAGACTGTGAGAGAAAGGGAGAGATAACAGGACAAAATGCTGCTAGCACTGCCACAACAGCGATGTACATAAATAATTTTATGACCGCGTAAGGTTGGTGGTTGCAGAAGTTAAAAAGCCTTTTCCCAGACTGGAAATAATGAATGGATAGAAAGGAAGTTGTATGAACAAACCAAGGTGAATTTTCTCCCGAAAAACA
>JAGDQP010033250.1:0-20782 GCA_022664845.1 Lepisma saccharinum
GGGGGGGGGGTTCAACAGCTCTTCCGAAAGAACTAGTCTCAACACTTGTATTACTTATACATATACTGAAATACGTATATAGGCCTAATAGCAGATTCTATAAATATTGTTTATGTTATTTTGTGGTAAACTAAGGAAATACGACATATTCTTAGTAACATTATTGTTATTTTATATTTTAGTACATTGGAGCCAATATGTATTATTTATAATTTTCTTGAGCCCCCCCCTCACGATCTCCCCGAAGGAATTCTTCTGGAAGAAACACTAACTATACTTTTCGGGGGGGGGGGGGTATTTCAAATGCATTTATGATAAACTTCTTAAGTATTTTTTCCGATTCAAATAGTCCGGTGATAAACGCCGAACAATAACTGCATTAACACAATTCTACAGAAGGGAAAATGTATCACCGTAAGATTCTCTTAAATAATCCCAATATATTAAGATCGGTAATATAAAGAGAAAGCTTCCTAAAGAGGCAGATCTATATTTCCGAAGTTCTGGTTCCAATTTAGAAACTTTCTTGTTATTCTCCACAAACTTATCTCCAGTAAAAATTATGTTGTGAATTTGTTTACTATCAGGTTTACCATGTATTCTGACGTAAGAATGTTCTTATCGGCGTGCGTTTCTTAGATTAGATTAGGTTACTTTTGGTTAGTTAGCTTTCGTTATTTTACGTTAGTCTACTTTAGATATACAATGTAGTATTTACTATGTCTGCTATGAGTTTGGGTAAGGCAAAACACGTTTCGGAAAGTTGCAAACAGACACATAACTAGAAGTTGCTTTTGGAAGGGGCCCAAGGGCTTCCGGGGGGTACAAGGTGTGTCTGGACATGAAATGTATATTAAATATATATAATTAACCCTGAAAATATACTATTTTCATAAAACTCTGAGTTTTGGGGGGTTCCGGACCCACACCTAAATATGTCCCTGGTTGCAAACCTCCGGTGTTAAGAGGAAAATAGGAATATTTATGAAAGAAAAAGGATTCTATGCTAAGCAACATACTTTTTCCGGTATCAGACACCGGAACGAATTTAGTGGTAATAATAATAATATTTTTTCAAATACATACCTTTCTCAAACAATTCGTACTACAAAGTAAAAAAATAATTTTGTTTATGCATGACTAAAAATAAAAGCATGGGAAGCGCTCTCATATATAGTCACTTTATAAATTCTTCAGTTGGCGCTCCCCAGGCTTTTCTTTTTATTCATGCGTAAGAAGAGTATGTCTTTAAAAGTGTTTTTTAATTATTTTTTTCTAGTTATTTCGGTGTTCGGATACTTTTTCTCAAGCTAAAATTTTGTGACCAACTTCTAAAATGTTCTGCAACCAGTCAAACGGAAGCTCGTTGCATGCTGATATTTATTTTAGGATAAAGAAGTCCATATTATACCTAGGTATATATATGCTTTTAAAATATATGAAAGTAACAATGGAACATTGAATTGTTACCCGACTTCGCTGTAAAAAAAAATATCATTGTATGACGTCGGGAAATGAGTTAAATTAACGTTGCAAAATTTGAGGACACCACGAACCATTGTGAACTAAAGAAATGAATGTAATAAAACATGCCAAGTGACCCAGCTAGACAACTATGATCTAAACGCCACTGTCGGAAGGATGAGATCCATAGGCGAGCACTCTTCCAGGGCAGTGAAAGGGAAGGTAGTAGCAACATTCGATTTCGGGAAAGATTTCCACCTCTCTGCAAGTTTCCACTGGTTCTCATTTCAGAAATGCCTCCCCAGCCTCTCATATGAACAAACGTAAGATAATTTCAGGTATCTGACAAATTCTACTCCTCCCTCAAAGTGCACAAATCGGGCACTGGGTAGGAGTCAGCATAACTGGCGAAAATATGTGGGTGCTTGAGCTGTAATAGTTAAGTAGTCCTGTCGGCCATTTTCCGAAAAGATCGCCACAATTTTTGTTTTGACACGAACACCCATTGGAATTTGTAATAGTTAATATCTATGGCCAGAACCTTTCTTTGGGTACCATACAATGCCGGCATTTGCGTAGTGAAACACAAAAACCTTGAGAACTTCCGTTGGTATGGCCGGCAATAGGAATCGAATGCACGTTTCATTCTGTTTTAATTAGACATAATTAACAGGCTTTCTTCACGAATGTAGCTAGCCACTTCTAATAAGCCGAAATGAAAATTAGCTAGTATTTCTGAATGTAAAATACTTAATTTTACGTTCTATATTTCTTTTCGTTTTGACATGTGTCCGACATCTGACACGTTTCTCCGAGTGGTGGCTGCCTACTGGTTCTGAGTGGACGACAACTGGTAAAACTTTCCTGTTTTTTTTAAAAAATAATCCTAAAACGAATTGTGTAAAATTTTAAGTTAGAAATGTTTTATTATTGTTGAGAAAGGTATAAAGAATAAAAGTAAAGTGTGCAAATGTAAGTATTATGCCAAGAAACAAATCTGGAAACAAAATAAGTGAACGAGTCCCTTAATTGGCCCTCACCCTATTTCCACAAATCATACTTATAGTTTTGTGCCTTATCCTTTTCTTTTTAACAATTTGCATTACGGCGCTATTTCTAAACATTACTGCACCCACTTCTAGTTTGTATTATTTTAGCGGATGTTTGTTGCGTAATTATAAGGAAGTATGTTTCTAACTAACCAATGAGTACTATTAGCATTTGAAAGATCAGGAACAAAGCACATGAAACAAAGTTAATGAAAGAGCCGCATGGTGGCAGCACACTTCGTTACACCTCTTTATCTTTGCTTGCTTTGTATAGTGGCTCGTGATTGGGCTTACTGTAGTTGAAAAGTGACTGACAAAGGTTAACAGTGTGCAGTGAGCAAGGGTGGATCTGAGAGTTGTGCTTGAAGTGTGCTTGTTTTTATTTATTTATCCGCGTTCGTGCTTTTAGTGCAAAACGTGCTGTGAAGTTGAATACTCATTTTTCTCGCCAGACATTTGTGTTGTTTTCTTTTAATGAGAAAAAGAGAAAATGGATGTTTCGGACAAAGAAAATGGGTCAAAAAATCGAGAAAGAGTGAAGAAAACTGCTCGAGGGGAAAGAACCCAAGGGGTAGCAAACAATAAATCACCTCCACTTGCCATCACAGTGACAGAAGCAGACGACAACGATGATCAGGGCAGGAGCATGGATACTGGTGAAGAACGAGTCTTGCTGAGCCCAGCAAACATGCAGATTGTGGTGTCGCCTGTAGGGGGAAGTCTTGGGAATGGCAAGGCTAGAAACGGAAGTGCTGTTGTCGCGAACAATAATTATAACAGCCACTTGTCAAAGCGAGCGCAGAACGGAACCATTCCGAAATTCGTTGTGGACTCACCAAATGATGTCGATGAGGAGCAACAGCCAGTCGATAATACTTCGATTCCTGTCAGTTCATCATTGTCATCGGAAAATACACAACCACAGAATAATATCCATATTACAACACAAGCTCCAACACCGGGTACAACTAACTATTTTATGTTTCCAAATGAAGCTTTTACGCATAGTGGGTTGTTTACACATCCGGCGAATCAGCTGACAGTCACTAGCCTCAGGTCGCTGCGATCCGCGAATTCTTACATGGGAACGGACGATGGCCAAGGTGTTGGGGACCCCCTCTTGTCACCGACTTGGAATGCTTTCGCTTTTTCTGACCCTTCTGCTCAGCTGACCGTACAATCTATAGCATCCATTGGAATGGGATCAACAGATGGGCGGAAGTTGTATTTGAGACGTGTGCCCACAACAGCCTCCGAGCTTATGAACTTCGTAAATCCGAATGTGTAAGTACACACCAATTTCGTTATTGCTTTGTATTAAATTATTATTGTTGTTCGCTAAAAACGTAGATTGTGTTTACTTTTTTGACACTTCTTTTTGATATAGGTATTCCTATTAGCTGTTCCAACAATGTAGCTGTTCAGAAGTTTATTCGTTGTGAAACACTGACCGGCAAAATACTAAAATTCCAAAAAAAAAATTTAATGCTTCAGCAACGTCGATGCAGTTTGCATTTGCTGTTAAAAAAAAATGGCAGTGGCCTTGATTTCGTTGCATGTGATTACTTAAAGGAGTTGCATAGTTTGTTTTTGAAAACTGTCGGGTAAAAGAAAAAAAGTTATATCAGAAGAGAATAACAGTTCATACTTTTCTTCCACGTGTCTACAGATACCGACAAGTGAGAATATGCATGGTTGCCTGGGATTCCCCCAGTGGTGAGTGAATCACCCTTGAGAAATTGTTTCTCATCGCTGATTGGAATAATGTTTCTTTTCTCGCCCCTGGACGTAATTATCACGAAGCTGTTAAAAGGACCATACAAAAAAATAGTACCTCATTTTAGGTTTTCTGGCCATGAAATTCCAGATAAGAGCTAACGAATTTTATTTTGATAGCAACAATTAACTCAATGATCCTTAAAGGCCCTCCTCGCCTTCACCCTCACCATTTTAACATTTTTCAAAATCTACGAGCATTATAAAAAATGTTAGGACATACGCCTAGAGCACTTATATTTACAAAATACTATGAAAAACAATGGACAGCGATTTCGAGATATTGTCGATAAGATTTAAATAATGATGTCATAATTTCAGTAAACACTACTATAAGATGGAAGAGATTTATAATATAGCGAAATTCATAAATGTAAACAAAATAAAGCAAAAACTAAAAGAGAGGAAACAAAACAAAAACTTATCTACACTACAGATTTTAGATAATCTAAAGTTCACTAACCACATACACACACACACACATACACGAAAAATATAGGTATAAATGCAATGCCATGAGCACCATGAGAATTTATATAAACTAACATTATCGACTTACAATTAAATTTACATTGACTGCTAAAGGGATACTAGTATTTATTTGATATAAATTGACGATTTGAGAGAATACTATTCAAACATATCTTAGTTGTGTTGCTCTAAAAGGTAGTTGTAAAGCATAGATTTAAAACTTGTTAATGAAGTTGAGTCTCTGATGGAAATTGGCAGTCCGTTCCACTTACGGGATACAGAAACTGTATAGGACTTCGAATAAAAGGATGAGTTATGGTGAGGAATAGAAAGTAATAGGTTTGCGCGAGACCTAGTGTCGCAACACGGAATCGATCTTGGAGCAATACAGATTGTCACAACAATAAAATGTCGTACCTTCAGCAATACGTTATTGTTTATATAACTCTCTCTCTCTCTCTCTCTCTCTCTCTCTCTGTGTGTGTGTGTATATATATTGTATGTATGTATTGTGTGTATATAACAGCCATATTTGATTTACCGTTGGGTGAGGCCTCTCCCCTGACCACAGTGAGCAAACGGCCTGGGAGATCTATATATATATATATATATAATCATATTCGGCCCTTTTCTATCCACTGCTGGATTAGGCCTCCCCCTTTTCTTTCCACATATCTTGGTCTGGTGCTATCCTCATCCATGTAGCTCCTGAAAAACTCTTGATTTCATCTACCCATCTTGCATTTGGGTGTCGTCTCGGTCGTTTCTTTTCTCTAGGAATCCAATGTAAGTACATTTATCGTCCACCTTCCATATGTTCGTCTAGCTATGTGACCGGTCCATTTCCACTTCATCTTCTTCGCAGTCTTGATTACATCCTCTACCTTTGTTTGTGCGCGAATCCATTCACTTGTCTTCCTGTCCCTCCTGGTTATTCCTAGCATGCATCTCTCAGTTGTTTTTTGTGTGACTCTTAATCTTTGAGTCGTTTGCGCATTCAATGTCCAAGTTTCACAGTCGTACATCATCACAGGTAACAAGAAAACATAGTTGCACGTCTTGCAATTAAGATCAAAACACTGAACTACTGAACAAGACTATATTATTCGCAAAAAATAAATTACACGTAACGTTTGGACCTTCTAGCAAAGATCCTCATCAGATGTCTGATGAGGATCTTTGCTAGAAGGTCGAAACGTTACGTGTAATTTATTTTTTACGAATAATATAGTCTTGTTCAGTAGTTCAGTGATTTTGATCACAGGTAAGACACATTGATTATAAACTTTACGGTCAGACACATTGGTAGTTTGCTTTTTCAAACGAACTTCACGCCATTTTACATCTTCTGTTTATTTCATCAGTCAACTTGGCATTCGATGTTTTGAGCTGGCCAAGGTAAACATACTCATCAACTATGCCTATTGTCTCTCCGCTAATCTTTATTTCCCTCTTTGCAGCATGTTGATTGAATATGACTTTCGTTTTACTTAAATTCATTTTAAGGCCTATTTTCGAACTTTCATTACTCAGTTCTTCCATTCTGGTTTGTAGTTCTGCACTTGAAGCAAACAGGACTATTTCATCAGCGAACCGTAGGTGGTGAAGATATTCGCCATTAATTTTAATTTCAACTTCATCCCAGTTAAAATTTTTGAACACTCTCTCCAGGACCGCAGAAAACAGTTTTGGGGAAATTAAATCTCCTTGCCTTACCTCCTTTCCAACTTTAAATTTTTCACTTTCTTGGTGTAGTCTAATGACAGATGTGGCAGTCGAATAAATGTTTCGCAGTAACTTGATGTACGCATTTTCGATGCCTTGATGTTCAAGTGATTTAAGTACTGCTGACAAGGAGACCGAATCGAAAGCTTTTTCAAAATCTATGCCAAGGGAAAGAATTCGGGAAGGTGTCGGCCAGGGCCTATGTTGAAAGTACCATCCCGGCATTTGCCTGCTGGGACTGGAAAATTCCTGGAAAACCTCAGTCGGCCCCTGGGATCGAACCCACGACCTCCCGAATGCTACGGCAATGCTCTACCACTGAGCTACGGCAACTCGGTAGCCTATATGTTGCATTTGTTTACCATAAACATGTCGAAAGAAGGTTTTACTTTATTTCTCCTTCTTAATCTATACATTAAATTAACATTCCTCAACTGAGAAAAGACCGAATGCAACCCATACTAATAAGAATAACATAAAATTATATTAAAATTGTAAGTACCAAAAAATTCAGTAATTTGATTTTGGCCTCTTCCTGTTTTACTAAACATTATGGGCCGATTGCAAAAACTGAGTTTAGTCTTAGTTTAAGTTAGGCTTAGGCTTAAACATTAATTTTCAAATACACCAACTTAGCCTAAACCATGGTCTAGCCTACTACGTCTTTGCAATCGGGCATAATTGGCTATATGTGTGATTGTATGAAGGATGTTCTTACGATTGCGATACTAGAGTTTAAAAGCTGCAATTAAAGTACGTGTACGATTTGTATGCTATTTATGTCCGAGGATGCTAGATTTTTAATGTGTCCCATGGGCAAAACAAGGTTGGGCATCACCGGTGTAAATCAATACATAGTTCACGTGTGAATTTTACTTATGCAAGCATTGATCAGGAAATTTTATCTCCGTTTGACTAGTTTGATTACATTTTATTATAGTTGTATACAATGAGGCTTAGGGAATAATTATAATATATATCATAGTACTCGCGCTCACAGGAAGAATCTTATTATTAAAAAAATAACCTCATTGGAATTGCATTGCTGCATACTTTCCACGCACATCGTTATGAGTAGAGACTGCGCATTGTGTAAGCCTATAACTGCAGTAACGAAGTTGTTAATTGTTCTGGTATATCGTTCATTGTGTTGTTTATAGCTTATCAGATTATTGATAACTTCCTTTTCTTTAACTGTTTGTTAAAGGGGCTCGTGGTGACTTAGTAATCTCAAACAATACAGAATGTATTTAAAGGTGCTGCAGAAAACTATTAATGGATAATACCCTTAAATCTTAAGTAAAGAAAATAACGTTCGGAATTTCCATAGCAGATATGCCGGCTATTCTCAAACGGTATTGCGCGTTCTGTTGTATCATCATTGTTTTGTTGAGGGTTCGAAGATACTCATGTGTTTCTTTAATACATTCTTTTCTTTAGTTCACAATGGTTCGTGGTGTCCTTAAATTTTGCAACGTTAATTTAGCTCATTTTTCGACATCATACAATGATGAAAATTTTCACAGTGACTTAAGTCGGGTGACAATACAATATTCTATTGTTACCTTCAGGTACTTCTATATATTAATATATTGTAATATTTTTAACAGTATTACCCATAAATACTAACCTGCAACGCTGTGGCGTTTTACTGGTTGCAGAACACTTTAGGATTTGGGTAAAAAATTAATTAAAAACCTTTTTAAAGATATACTTTTCTTAAACAATTCGTACTAAAAAGTAAAAAACAACAACATTTTAATGCATGACTAAAAAGAAAAGGAAGAGGCGCACTAATTAAAGAATTTATAAAATGACTGTATATGAGAGCGCGCCGCCCCTATGCTTTTCTATTTAGTAATGCATACACACACAAAAAAAAAATGAAGTATAATTGATTGGTGTACAAAAGGTAAAAAAATAATTCTCTGGAAATCTATACCTTACTTAGGATTTAAGATTTTTCTGCAAATGTGCAACTTAACCTGGTATTTTTGGAACCTGAACCTGTTTTAGTAGTAACTGTTTTCTAGATTTAAGCGTCATAAGTTTTTTCTTCCGTGATATGTAATGGAACACTTTGTTCGAAAAATTAAACGTTAAAGAATTCTCATTACTAAGTATGCAGTCTACCGTAAGTAAACATAACCCTTTGAAAATATATTATTATTAATAAAGAAAAGCTCAGCCAACCCAGCAAAACCTCTGGGAACATTGAGTTGAATCCTGTTTGGGGTAAAAAAAATAGCAGCACCACAGAACTCAGCAACGTGACGGTTTAAACGAAAATAAAAAAATATATATCTTAGGCTTAATGGGGGGTTACTCAGCTCCTTACTAAACAAATAAATATAAACAATAAAGTAACTTTCCCCTCTGCTTTCACAAACAAATTGTACAACTAAAGCTTTCAACTGAAATATGTTTTTATTAGGGATGGCCAGATCCGGATCTCATAGGATCCAGATCCGGATATCCAAAACTGATTTGAAATTCGGATCTTCAGATATCCGGTTCAATAGATTCGTGCGATTTCGGTCGCAGATTCAAGGACCCAGTGTTTGGACTTCGTTATGATGAATCTGAAACTGCAATACCGGGATGGTAAATTGTGAAAGGCCCTGGCCAATACTATCCCTATCCTCTTCCAGTCTCATCCCGGCCTGAGCTGAAAAATCAAAAGTCCATAAATAAAGCCAATTTAATTCAATGCATCTGAAACTCGAAATATATGCTGGATTTTCTAGAGATAGTTGTGTATTTGATTGAAATTATTGTTTTCTTGTCCAAAGTTGGTTGATAGGAACATGTTGTAACAACCTTATTTTTTGTTTATAATATACATGTTTTATTTCTCAAAGCAAATTAATCTTGAAAAGGAGTTTCCTTTTTGTTTTGTTTTTACTTCCCTGCACGCTTAAAAGGGGGAGGGCATGTTTCTGTTCTTTCCTTTTAACAACGCAATGTTTATTGCGTAGTGACTGATATCCGCGTCACAGGGCGAAGGGTACGAACTGTTGTGGAGGGTGGGATTAGAAGAGACAAGAAGGTGCTGCTGATTATTTGTTTTCCTTTTGTCACTCCAATATATATGTATTAGTGACCGAATATTATATGACTGGTTTTAAAAGCACTAGTCTTGGAATCCATGTACACCCTATTCCAAAAAGGTTGACCGCATTGATTACAAGCAATTTTCAGCTGAAAATTCTGTTAAGTCCAACTTCGGGTATCTTCGGAAACAGTAAACCAAAGATGCCAGGTTTGAGCCCTGCAAGGAAGGATGAACCTTCGCAATTGGGAAAAAATGTGCAATATTTTTTTTCTCTTCTTTTAAGTGGAATAAGACATGTTGAAATATTATTAAGTATAGAAAAAAGTGACATTCATTCAAATACGTAATGATACAGTTTTTCGGAACCATCCATATATCTGAGCATATTATCGTTTTGTCACCTACGTTTCCATACGTAAAAGCACATTTGCAATGAAAGTGAAGACAGCAAATTTTGTTCCCGCATTCGTACAAGTTGTACAATAAACAAGAGAAAGGAGAGAAAAACAACAGCATTTGCAACATATATGATTATCATTGTATTGAACACCGAAAATTCAGTCATGTTTCTTCAGAAGGAGTTCCATCAGAAATAAGTCGATAAATATGTTCATGTTAACTCAGTGATAGAGCGCGTGCCTTCTAATCGTGAGGTCGTGGGTTCGAATCCCGTTCTGGAAAATTTATTTTTATGTAATGATATATTCCTCAAAGCGTGAAAAATTAGATAAAATAATAATAATCAGTTCCCTATGTATCCATGCAATCATTTCAAGACAAGTAATTATTATGTGTAAAATATAACATCAGAGAAGTGGTGAGCGTTGACAGAACGTCGGTATATTATATGTGAACGTTAAATACAAATTAAGTAAATGTTGTTATATCCAAAGTCGGATCAAAGTGCCATGCAGCAAATTCACTATCCCCAAAGTTCGTACAAATTCAATTTCCCCAAAGCTCATGATCCCCACGAACAATGAGTCACTAAGATACTAAACTGTTCAGTAAAGAAGACCTAACTTCTTTCCATGGGTCTGAAATACTTTTTCTCTCTCTCTCTCCCTTGCTGGCAAATTTTATACTTTTGTCATCTAATGAAGAGAAATTATTAACTAGTATGAAAAATACTTGACCTGACCAGGGCTCGAACCCATGTTCGTATAATATTAATTTTAACCACGAGCTACTTTTACAAGTAGAGAAATGTTGCCAATATTTGTCTTATTAAAACACCAGCAGATTGTGTCACGCTAAGTAGACCATTTTATACGTTAGTGATTTTAGATAAGGAAGATTAAATTTGACGTATTTCCGTCTGTTGTTTTCGTAACAGAGCAAGCCTTTGGATGCTTTTTCTAGGTTTAAATCCAGAATGTATGTTTTATACGTGTAAAGGTAGTTTAACAATTATCTTTGTTTATTAAAATAGCTTTTCTTATTTATGAAAATTCATTTATGAAAACTATTATTGCTTTTATTATATTCCTTGCGCCATTTTAAAATGCCTTGCGTCTATGTTAACCAAATCGTTCCCCACAAGGGGCGTGCCCGGCAATTAACCAATCACATGCCAGTTACCTGCTGTTTCTTGTTCCTTTGCTGCTCACAGCAGTACTGATCATGGTCAGACGTTCAGTTGTAATTACCTTTTTGGAGTTACAGGGCTATACTGCAACTGCAGCTGGGAGACGAACGGGCACTGAGCTAACATGAACACATCTATCTATTTCTTTCTGATAGAACTCCTGAAGAAACATGACTGAATTTTCGGTGTTAAAGACAATGAAATTCATATACGTTGCAAATGCTGTTTCTTTTCTCTCCTATCTCATGTTTATCGTACTATGAATGCGAGAACTAAATTTGTTGTCTTCCAATTGCAAAGGTTCATCCTCCCTTCCAGGGCTCGAACCTGGCATCTTTGGTTTACTGTTTCCGAATTTACCCGAAGTTGGACTTCAAGAATGTTCAGCTAAAAATTGCTGTAATCAATGCGGTCATCCATTTTGGAATAGGGTGTACATGTGTGATAAAGTATTTTCTGTCTTTATTATGATATCACTTTTAATCCATACATCTACGGAAGAACATATATGTCATCTCTCTCCTTCAAAAATAATAAAAGGTAATCCTTATTTTATAGTTTTTTTTCTAAGTAACTTTTCTGTCTTTTTTATCTGTACCGTTTTAGCATTTAACACACAAAACGCCTGCTCTAATGGGCTCAGGGGTTTTACCAGTATTTTCAGTTGGGGTGAAAAGTTAAAATTATGAGGATGGTGTAAGTACAGTTTTATATGACCAAAAAGAATTTAAGTTCACAAATGTTCTTGCAAGATTTTAGGAGAAGGTCTGGCGGAGTCACGGTTTCTGCCAATATTTTCAGTTTTCGGGGATGTAGAGTCAAAATTATGACGGTGATGTAAGTGCACTCGTAGATGATTCATCACATGCCAACTAACTGCAGAACTCTCATAAAAAAGCTAACGTCGAAGGCAATAATCTCCATTCTCCTGATGTGCCCGCCCAGTGGTGCAGCCGACACTTTCTTCAGACTTGCAATCAAATATAGCATAATAGCGGAGGGGGGGGGGGTTCACTGACCAGGACTCATAAGCGTCCTTCTGAATGATCACATAACCTTAATCATCAAGTCCTGACTTGCAACCCTGTCACAACAACTATTGAAATCATGACTTCAGATCTGAAAACAGTTTCTATGTCATGTGCCAACTGAGCCACACTCGCTTGATGACGTCAACGCAACCATCTACACTATTAATTTACATTAATACACTCATCCCCACTATCTTCTATTATGATATCGAAGGTCACGTCAAAGGACATAATCCCACACTCGCGATTCAATCACAAACATCTGATCATATCAACACACGGTGGCCATACTGTATAATTTGTACCACTTTTGTATTGTTAACAATTGTTCGTATGCCCACCGCTAATCTGGGCTGCGTCCCCCAGCGGCTCTGCCGGCCATCTCCCTTCGGACGCACCGTGCGCCCCTTGCATGCTCGGTGTGCATCCAAATACATCCTAGCTTTCAGAAGCAACCGGTTATTTATACACATCTTAGCAATTGTTAAATAATAACTATGAACATATAAAAATAAATGTTTAAAGAAATAAGAAGAAAAAGTGTTGTCCTGGGGCGAGATTCGAACTCGAGACCTTTCACTCAAAAAGCCTACGTCTAAACCAGTCATTCACGAAGACGACCTAGCAAACTGCTCTTTGGAACTTGTATTTACAATGCACGTGTTACGTAAGAAGCCTAGTCACGTGTCTTATTTCCAATCTCTGTGCTCAACTGTTGGCGTTGTCCTGGTTAATTTGCACCGTTGAGAAAGTCCTTTTTATTAATTTTCTTCGGGTTATTGCGGTGTTAAAACTTTTTCTCAAGCTAATATTGTGTGGCTCAAATCATAAATGTTCTGCAACCAGCCAAACCTAGCCCGGTGCAGGCTATTTATTATTTTAGGATAAAGAAGACTGTAATAACAAAATATTAACATGTGTTTTTAAAATATATACATATATAGAAATATGTAAAAGTTACAATGTAATGTTGTATTGTCATCCGACTTACGTCGCTGTGCAAAATTTCATCACTGTATGACGTCGGGAAATTAGTTAAATTAACGTCGCAAGTTTTGAGGACACCGTGAACCATTGTGAGCTAAAGAAACGAATGTAGAACACCTTAAAACCGACAAAAGTGCTGGTTTTTATTTTTCTGGTTACGTTCTACCACTTTAGAACATCCGAACAATTCATGCATATAGAACCACTAATAATACATAAAAATTTTTTTTTCGAACCAACTGTTGTCTTCGTTTTTTTTTTTTTTTTTTTAATTCCATTTTCAAATTTTCTAACCTCTCTCAAAATTTTGCGCCAACAAATCTGCAAAAGTTACCATCTTGTAGAGCTTGAAAAAAAATCTTCAATTTTTATAAAATGAAGGTCATCGTAGGTGCAAATCCTACTGAGATATCGCTAAACAACCAAAGGAAAACATTTATTTTGAGGCTAGGTTAGCATCTTTTGAGCTGACATTTGGTGGAGAGCCATCATTTTTGATGGCGAATATGGTAGTTCTTTTTTTATTTATCAAGATTCCTTCCAAGGCACTTTTCACCATCTTACCCTGCTAGGCCCTTACCTAAATGGTGGGTGGAATGTTTTTACTCTTATAAACATGTATGGAAACATGAATATCTCAAAAACCAGAAAAGTATCAAAAACCGTTGTGTACTTAAAGTATACTTCAAAGATATGAAATCACCTTTTCCGAAAATTAATTTCTTTAATCCATGTAATATTTAGACCTACCGACCGAGTGTATGCACGCAAAAAAAAAAATCATGGTCCTAAATCACACTCCTCTTGTACGGGTGTTCAAACATGGCCATTTGCGGAAAATGCCGGATTTCGGGTTTGTGTCTCAGATGGGTCCTCATGAGAAAGTCTGAAATGTGCTATCGAGGAAACTTTGCATAACATTTCTTTAAAAGTCGCTCTGATAACTTCAGGTATGTAGGAGCCCACACACGAAAACTAAAATTTTTCTAAAACTGTGATGTAACAATTTTCTAAAATTATTCAGGAATGACCCAATTTTACTATCACTAACCTAAAACAATCTAATCTTCCTTATCTAAAATCACTAATGTATGAAATGGTCCACTTGGCGTGACCTCAATCTGGTGGTGGTTTAATAAGACAAATCTCGACAGTATTTTCCTAGTTGTAAAAGTAGCTCAAGGTTAAAACCTTAGCTTTCTAAACCAATGCCACACGGACATGGTTCGAGCCGTGGTCAAGTTAAGCATTTTTTTCCTTCTAGTTAAGTAGAGAATAGTAACTTCTCTTCATCAGATGACAAAGTATAGAATTTGAAACCAAGCCAGAGAGAGAGAGCAAAGCCTCACCACTTCCACATGAAAAAAACATTTCAGAGTATCTCTTTACTGAAGTACAGTTTAAAGTGGCTCATCGTTCGTGGGGATAATGAGCTTTTGGGATATTAAATTTGTATGACCTTTGGGGATAGTGAATTTGCTGTATGACACCTTGATCCGACTTTGGATGTAACAACGTTTACTTAATTTGTATTTAACGTTCACATATACCGACGTTCTGTCAACACCCACAACTTCTGTAATGTTATATTTTAAACATAATAAGTACTTATGTCCTGAAATGCTTGTATGGATACATAGGAAACTGATTATTATTATTTTATCTAATTATTCATGCTTTGAGGAATATATCATTACATAAAAAATTTTCCAGGACGGGGTTCGAACCCACGACCTCACGATTAGAAGGCACGCGCTCAAGCACTGAGCTAACATGAACACGCCTATCCACGTCTTTCTGATAGAACTTCTGAAGAAACATTACTGAATTTTCGGTGTTCAAGAAAGTGACATTATTATACGTTGCAAATGCTGTTATTTTTGTCTCCTTTCTCTTGTTTATTGTACAATGAATACGAGAACTAAATTTCCTGTCTTCAAATGTGCTTTTACGTATGGAAACGTATCTGACAACGATAATGTGCTCAGATATGTATGGACGGTTTCGAAATACTTTATCATTACGTATTTCAATGAATGTTACTTTTTCTGCCCTTCGTAAGATTTCAACATGTCTTATTGCACTTAAAAGGAGAAAAAACACATTTGCATAATTTTTTCCCAATTGCAAAGGTTCACCCTACCTTTCGGACCTGGGATCTTTGGTTTACTGTTTCCGAAGATACCCGAAAACAGGCTGCTCAACGTGGTCAACCTTTTTGGAATAGGCTGTACAACTCAGCAATTTCTTCTCTCTTTCTATGATATCCTGCTTTCCCTCATTCCCTTCTCAACACTCGATAATTAAAAAAAAAAAAGACAGTTTGGTAGCCGAAAAAATCACCAAAATATAGTTAGGAAAAACTACGATGATGTGTCCATGCCCCAAATAACCGAGATCCGTTTGGCTATCCCTAGCTTTTCTAGTCCAACACTAAACACTAAACATGTTGAGAAGGAAGATAGCAAATTGATAACTTGTTTCTGTATTTTACAAAAACTGACGCTGCAAAATTTATCCAAACGAATTTTGAAATTCATGTTAAAATTACTTTCAAAAGTGTTAGTGCTTCAAAGAACCCTACATCTCTTGCGTAGACTTTAGATGAGAGAACAGCATATAACATAAATAGTCAGCAAAAACGGTGGCGAAAACTCTGCTATCCCCATCCGCCTTTTGTGACAACAGACTAAAACAAAACAAAAAAATAGCTGCAATTACTAGCGAGGTAAGTAGACTAAGTACCCGACCACGATCCCTCAGATTTCGTTCAAGTTTTCAGAAGTGCAGACCAACGACCTAAACATTGCACTGCAAGCGTTCTATTCACAAAACACTTTTTTAGTTTCGAAGTTAGAGGCGTGCCAAGTTTGGGCAGTATCGTTACAAACGACTTCATATATCCAGAAAAAATAACACAAACCTTGTCGGTTTAGCAAATCACAACCAAATATGTGCCTAATACATCTATTTCAGAAGAAATTTCTGATTGGAGAATGCCGCTTAAAGGCGAGTTGAATATTTGCCTTGTGAAACCATAGTAGTTCCTTGATAATGAATTTCCAACGTAGGAAAAAAGTCTATGCAGCACTCCTTCAGTCATATACTTCGCTGAAATAAATGTACTGTGCAGTACATTTAACCGTGGCCATCCATCCTTTGAAGATGATCCACGTGAAGGACGACCAAAAACTTCAACCATAGATGAAAACATAGAGAAGGTGCACTGTATGTTATTGGACAATCTGCGATTAAAGGTGTATGACACAGCTCTGGAACCTGTAGTTTTCCAATTGAGATAAGACACTCACATATTGTAGATATGTGGGGAGCAGTCACGCACAGGATGGGGAAATTTTCACCTCCTTTCATAGTTTCATGTGATGTGAACGAAAATTGCAAAATTTGAGAGGCAAATCCAACAAATTCTTCCGGGGGTGGGGATTTTCAATCTACGGGGTAAATTTCCTCCAGGGCCACCCCCTGGATTCATCACTGGTTCCCAGTACCATGCGATTGCTAAGCCAACACTACTAGCTGAGCTACTGCCTTCCGGTTTTATTGCCTTTACCTTTATGCAACATGGAATAAGATTAAGGAGAAAATGTGGGAAGGAAATCGGGCTGGTGTGACAGATAACCTTAGCATGGCCGAACGCTTTGTAGTTTCTCAGAGCCGTCCGGAAAGTTTTAAACACACTATGTATTTTCCGATGTTCCTGTAGTTCGTGGTTTTCTTCGAACATGAATTTTGATTAAGTCTTACTAAGTAACCCTAAATCTGTTTATTTTATTTCTCTCTTTTTTAACCTAGCAAACACTTACAATTTTAGTTACACTGTTTGCTATATAATTAATATACGAACTCCAACGTTTTGTTATATGGTGATGTACGACGTGTCACCACAGTGTTTGGACTTCTGTTTCACTTGATCATGTGCATTACAACATAAGCATTTATGTTCGCCGTCTCCCTACTTTGTGCCATCGCACATATGACAAGAGGCTGTTGGCGTGGGCGGATAACAATCCTGTTAACATCCTTTTATGAGAATCCGCGCTGCAGTGCAAGAGTCGGAGACTGGCTTGCATGTAATCACGCTGCTTAGCTAGTCTGTTAAATATAACTGTTGGTAAAAGAATGATCAGACTAGTAATTAATAGCCTTCACTTGCTGTAAGTTCTGAGGGATGCAATAAATTAAGGAAATATATGGGCTTGCTCTTTTAAAGTACAGCAGTGAATATCTTCAGTACTTACTAAAAACAAAGCTTGAATTACAGCATGTTTCTTGAATAGTCCTACTAATGCCTTGTGTTGTAGGTTTTGACTTGAGTACGCAAGTTCTCTGTAATTACTTGCTTTTGCCTTTACTTTGAAAATACATACTTATACATATTTGTTTTGAAAATATGTCTATACATTTGGACCATAGTGAGATAGGACCATACTGTATATGAGATCGAGAAATAGTCTTATAGGAAATTTTGTCTAAAATCCATCCAACCTACATTACGGCTCTCAGATTCTGTAATCGTATATTGATCCATACACTGCAAAAAAAAATAGCTGTGTTAATTCAACACAATGCGGTGTCCTAGCGTGACTACCACTTTTGTTTGTGAAATCAACACAACACACGGTGTTGATTTCGGTACTGTGAAAAAGAAAGTTACGGCTGCAGTGAGATTTGAACATGGGTTACTCAGTTAGAAGCCGAGCGTCTTACCGACGTGGCTAATTCGTCAGACAGAGTAGGCACTAGATGCAAACGATATTTACTAACAATATTTGAATTAAACGACTAAATTATAGATTTAAACAGTGTAGGGATCAAATATATGTTGCTGAACCCCCAAAACAAACTAAGTTACTTGCACGACTTTTCCCATGTTTTAATCACTTCCTATTTGTCAGTTGAGAACCAGAATTCCCATTCATTGAGAATATTCTAATCCTATGAAAGCAAGCAAGATGGCGACAGCCAAACACTTGAGCAGCATTACTGCTTATCGTAACAACATGTCAAATGCTGCGCTCGCTTTCATAGAAATGGAAAATATTCTCAATAAATGGGGATTGTGATCCTTAACTGACCAATGGAAAAGTGATTAAATCATGGCATAAGTCGTGAGAATAAATTTGTGTTTGGGGTTCAGCAACATTTTTTTATTTTCTATATTGTTTCAATCTAATACTCTTTCTGTCTGACGATTTAGCAAAGTCGGTAAGAACTGAGCAACCCATGTTCAAATCTAGCTACAGCCGTATTTTTTCCTCCCCGTATCGAAATCAACACCGTGTGTTGTGTTGATTTAACACACAAAAGTGGTAGTCACGCTGGTACACCGCATTGTGTTGAATTAACACAACTATTTTTTACTGTGTACCTTCTGGTATTACGGAAGTGTCAATTTGTTTTTCTCTTTCCCAATTTTTGAAAATTCCATTGTAACCCAAGTTTCTAACATTAAGTGTAGAAATGTGCCGGTTTACTCCATTAAATACAGACTGAGTTATAGACAGGATGAATTAGCAGGCACTTTGCGATGTTCTCGATTGCGATCTCGTCTATAAAGCCCATCTGCAAAATTCCAGATTGTGTAATGCGTAGTAGTTAAAACAATCCTATATATCAAGTAATATTATAATTTGAATATACATAGTTTTTCTCTGTCTCTGTCCTTTGAATGCTTTTGACTATAGCTACCGGTACCATTCTTTTAATAAGTGGACACGTAGGTAGCAGAAGAGGTTTATCCTTCATCCGTCTCTTACACATGTTTCGTGGGCGAAACTTCAGAACAAGGAGAAACTGTTCTTAATGCATGTGACGTAGGTCTGTATCTGTATGTCTATCAATGTAATATGTTTGTAAAAATTATATTTCGGACATTTCCATCTTCTAACTTGATTCTCAAGATCAGAATCAGAATTCGGCCGATGGAGCTTCCGAAGATTAATTTTAACATTATATAAAACATTGGGTACTATTCATACTTTAGACCTACCTCTTGGCTACACAGGAGGCATTCTCTTTTGTGAATTTACGCTTTTGTTACTGTAACATCGTCTGGGATCCTTTACAACAGCTATCGCTAACTTTACGCACGTTCGCAAACCAAAGAAATTGGCAAACGCTCAAAATTCACAGGTATGCTATCAATTCCACAGAGTCAACACTCTAGTCACAATCTCCTTCTTACCACTTCTCGAATTATCCTGTGATAGCAATACAACGGAAGTGTCTGTGCACTCACAGTAAAGATTTAACAAAATTTTAAGGGATAGACAAAAAGTGATATTCATTCACAGGAGGATTTCAGAATAATCTTTCTCACATATTATACGTACTATAATATATATATATATATATATATATATATATATATATATATTTTAAATGTCTTATATGGATTTGCAGTTGTTCCAACAGCTATAATAAAATCAAAATAAATTTATGGTAGGGTGACCCAAAATCTTGAGAACTTAATTTAACTCATTTCTCGGCGTTATAGAAGGATGAAATTTTGCACAGAGACGTAAGTTGGATGACAATGTAATATTTCACTGTTGCTTTCATATATATACTAATATGGACTTCTTTATCCTAAAATAAATACTAGCCTGCAACTAACCTGGGTTTCTCTGGTTGCAGAACACTTTAGGATTTGGGTCACAAAACATTTAGCTTAAGAAAATGTCCGAACACCTAAATAACTCGAAAAAAATAATAAAAAAAGGTTTTTAAAGATATAATTTTCTTAAATAATTCGTACTAAAAGTAAAAAAAAAAATTTTGTTTATGCATAAATAAAAAGAAAAAAGCATGGGGCACGTTCTCATATACAGCTACTTTATAAATTCTTGAATTGTCGCGCCCCATGCTTTTCATTTTAGCCATGCATAAACAAAATTAAAATTTATTTTTCGTACGAATTCTTTAAAAGAAAAGTATGTCTTTATTTTTTATTTTTTTTTTTATTTTTTGTCCTAGCTCATTCGTGGTCCACCTCCACCACGGTTTAAACACATTATCGTGTTTGCACTTTGCAGTAGAGACCAGTACAAACATTCAAGTTTGAAACTGCCCAATCGCTAACTCGGATGGTATTCTGAAGTGCGCCTTGTACAAAAATATCGTAAATTAAGGTTGTAGCGGCACGACGCAGATTATGAGTAACTTTGTTAGCGGAAATAAACTTAACAATAAAAATCTGAGTGTGAGAAGCCCAATCTCACAGAGAGATATAGACATATCAACATAAACGCTTTAAAGGAAAGTTGACGTCTTTAATTGATGGGAACTATTCTGCTAAACTGACCAGCATCTGTAGAATCACAAGATTGAATCGATTTTGCTAAGTGCAAATCTGAAACCTACTTTTTATTGAGGCTCTAGCGTGAATTCTTTTAAATTGAGAAAGGTAACGTAATTAATATAGCGTGCCAGTTTGAATCACCAGATTCAAAATGGCCGGATAAATAATGGTCGCTGAACTCAAATCTGGAATCAGTTTCTTTGCTTGCCTTGACTGAGGCGCTATCCTGCATTCCAGACAGACAAAATGAAGTTGGAGGAGGACCGAAGAAAATGGGGCCGCTAAAAGTGACAAATTTCTTACTTAATAAGTGGA
>JAGDQP010033251.1:0-20782 GCA_022664845.1 Lepisma saccharinum
AAAAATCACTTTTTCTCTCTGACTAATATAGACTCATCTTTATATATTAATATTTGGTTTCCGTTTAACCCCTTTCGTTTCATCCTAAAAGCAGTTTGCTTGAATTCATGTCAGCAGTGTTTTAAGGACCACCATCCATTTGTTGTGTTTCGCGAAAAAAACAACAAAAAACAATTTCCTGATAGATAGCACACACAGACCATTTTTATTTGTATATATTGACTTCGAGGTAACACTAAAATTAATATCCTCAAATAACATAAGTGACACTTTAAAATATTTTACTTCATGCTCTTCAGATTCGTCCATGTTCTTAGCTACAGGGACTTTGCAGAGATGTGATCCCCGCTATCAGTAAGCACATAATGGTCGGGCAGCCCTCCTTTATTTCTCTCTCTCTCTCTCTTTTATTCCGGGTCCAACTGATAGACTCATGTGTCACAACCCTGCCTCAAGTCTTCTACAACTTGTTCAGTTAGGATGCAAATGGTTCGAAGAGAGGTTCAGACAACTCTGCCTTTGCGCCTCAATCAACATTCTCAGTGTCATATACAGCTAGCTGGCTGTTTTCATAGTCCCATCTTTTCTGTCAAAATAATTTGCGTGCTACTTACTGAGATATCAACAATACCTCACACACATTGCGGGCAATGTTTCCCCTTTAATGATTTCGGTTCGTTCACTCGGGAGTCATCTTCGCGATGTGGTACAACGTAACCCTGTCTCCAGTGTTACGCAGATGCAGTATTTAGAACTCGGTAGCTTGATTTTTGCATATTTGTTGGATGGTACGAAACAGTTTATACAGGTGTATGGCAACGTCACATCCGGAGGAGAAAGTCGAAGACCTATACGAGGAGAGAGAAGATTTTGGATAGCAGCAAATCACATTATAAAATTATACTGGGAGACTTCAATGGGAAAGTACGAACTAAGCAGAGCAGTGACACGAAAGTGGGAAACTTTGGATTTGACAATAGAAACAAGATTTGTCAATAAGTTAGTGAAATTCTCAGAAGCCAACAGATTGTTCATTTCCAATACATTTTTCAAGAAGCCGCCCCAGAGGAAGTGGACATGGAAAGACCCAAATGGGGCTAAAAACGATATGTACTGCGTTTTATCGAACAATAGGGAAATTCTTCAAGACGTGTTTGTTCTGAACAGTTTCAAAGTCTCAAGTGATCATAGGATGGTGAGATGTAAGCTGAAACTAAACACTAGACTTGATAGGTAGAAGCTTATCAGAGAAAAACCGCCAGTTTTAGATCTAGAAAATCTATCGAAAAACAGTCAGACATTCAAGATAGAAAGAATTAAGCAACAGATTCAGCGGCTTGGAAGAGTTAGAAGATATCAGTAGCAGAAATAAAATACTGGCATTTAGGAAAGATAGCCAAGGAAATAGCAGACATAAAAAAAACTTAGAAGAAACTAAACTTTTGATGAAGAAAGGGAGGAAAATGAAAGAAGAGGAATATTACATAAAGAGGATTGAGTACATAGAACTTAATAATACCGTAAGGAAGAAAATAAGAGAGGATGTACAAAGATAAAACGAAGGTCTGTGTTAGAAATACAATCGAGGAAAACAAGAGCCTGAAGAATACCAAACAGCAGCTCATGATAGGAAAAAAATCTAATAATTGCAGTTAAGAAACCTGACGGGACCGTATCCAGATAAGGAGGAAATTATAGAAAACATTTAAAAGTTTCTACGTGTACAGATAACTGTATTACTCCGATGAAGAACTAGAAAACGAAGATTTAGAAGAGAGAGATTTAGTAGTCCCAGCAGTAATGAAAGATGATGGTAAAGTACTTCGAGGGATGAAGAACGGAGAATCAATAGAAGATGGACTCACAGCAGAGATGCTTAAAAGGAGAGGTGAAAAGATGAAAGAGAAACTTGCCAAATTATCCTCAATGTGCCTGAGGAAGAGAGATATACCATCAAGTTGGAATAATGCTATTATTATTTTTCTATGTAAGAAAGGGGACAAAAAACGCGTCGAAAACTACAGACCAATTAGTTTACTGTCAGTTCTATACAAAATTTTCACCAAAGTAATTTTGAATCGTATTGAACGAGACTTAGATTTTAACCAGGGAAGGGATTTCGTCGTGGATTTAGCACAATCGACCACACACAAGCATTGAATGAAGTTATGGAAAGGACTGATGAATATGAACTTCCACTATGTCTGGGATGCATAGATTTTGATAAGGCTTCTGATTCGGTCTCCTTGGCAGCAGTACTTAAATCACTCGCAAGTGCATACACCAAGTTACTGCGAAACATTTACTCGACTGTTTCTCCAAAACTTTGTCTTTTTTCAGGCTGGTGAGAGAGTTCCAAAATTTAAACTGGGATGAAGTTTGAATAAAAATCAGTTGCGAATACCTTAATCACGTACGATTCACTGATGATATAATCCTGTTTGCTTCAAGTGCAGAAGAACTACAAGCCAGAATGGAAGAGCTGAGTAATGAGAGTTCGAAAAATTAGCCTTAAAATGAATTTAAGTAAAACAAAAGTAATGTACAATCAGCATGCTACAAAGAGGGAAATACAGATTCACCGAGATAATAGACATAGTTGATTAGTATTTTTACTTAGGGTAACTCAAAACATCGAATACCAAGTTGATGGATAAAATAAATAGAAAGATGTGAAATGTAGTGGAGCTTGTTGGGAAGACTACACTTTATTTTCAAAATCAAACTACCAATGTGTGTCAAGCGTATATGCGTCTCAAGACACATAATCAATGTGTCTTACCTGTAATGATTTACGATTGTGAAATTTGGACATTGAATGTGGAAACTACTCAAAAACTAAGTTACACACAGATCAATGGAGAGATGCATGCTAGGAATAGCTAGGAGGGACAGGAAGGCAAATGAATGGATTCACGCACAAACAAACGTAGAATATATAATCAAGCCGGTGACATAGTTAGACGAACAGATGGAAGGTGAACGACAAATGTACTACATTGGATTCACAGAAAAAAGAAAATACTATGACGACGTCCAAATGCAAGGTGGATAGATGAAATCAAGTGTTTCTCAGGATCTACATGAATGAGGATAGCCGCAGGCCGATATATGCGAAAAGGAAAGAGGGAACCCTTCATCCAGCAGTGGATTGTTCACCTATGAGAGGGGGAGAGAGAGGAATAGCGTCAGTTAGAAATACGTTTTTTTGTTTAATGGCGCAAACTTCGGGAGGCGATCATTTAGATCAAAACAAGAAAAAAGTTCCTTTGAAGAAATTCCGAAATCGGATTAGTTTCGGAGATACAAGCACTGAAAGTCAGGCGACATCGTCACAAATGACGTCATAGCTTGACATGATGACGTCAGCGTTGTCAGGTTAGCAAATCACACTCGAAGTAGTACCCCATGCATCTATTTAAGCAATGGTTTTGATTGACGGAATGCTCCATAAACAGGTTTCACAATCCAAGAATTTAATTGTCAAGGAATTAAATGGTTTTATAGGACAAGCATAAAAAAATCTCCTCTAAGCTACATTTGTCAACTATAAACATTGTTTAAATTATTATTTTGGTTTCTGATAGCGATAATGAGATGGGAAGACTTATAATACAGTTGTCCAAGTATCTGGAATATGTAACCTTGACTTTTCCCTAGATTCATTAAAAGTTGCAGTGCATATGTCATTTGGTCATTTCACTTCAGAATACCAAAGAAAAAAATAATCTTCAGCGAAATTTAACTTACATGCTTGTAGTTAATACATGTAAATTTCAATCGATGTTTTCTTCATGATTTCAAATAATACCCTCCCCACACTATAACATGCACAAAACATCAACGAATAACGCCAGCAAAATTTCGAATGAATTTTTCTGTTACATTGTGAAACTCAGAATGTTCAGATTCTTGATTTAATAATAATAATAATGTGAGCTGTTTTATTTACAACAAAAGTTCACAAGGCTATCATAAGTAAGTTTCTTACGTCCGAAACTCAGTGTTTACAACACATGAAAATCTGCATCAAGGTATCTCTGCAACCAAAAGGTCCACGTCAAAAATATTGATCAGCTACACTTAATGTATTTTTCCTAAGAGCTCCACAAAATGGCATTCAAATTGGATCAACATGAAAATGACTCCATTCTTGTATTTGATGAATATTTCAACAATTAGTAATCGAGATGTTAAGATGACGATTGTCAAGTTTAGGTTCATCACATATCAGTTGATCTTCGGTTTGTCTTCTTTCCATTATTTTCGGAAATTCAAATCTGTTCAAACTTGTTGGAGTTCTACGAATTCTACAGAATTTTACTCGTGGTAAGTAAATAATGACTGAGCGTCCGTAGCTCCATTGGCCTGTGACTTCGCATTCGGAAATCTCTGGGATCGATCTCGGTGCCCGACAATTCAGACTGAGTTTACTAGGGTTGTTCTTTAGTATTTACTCTAGTTCCATGTTTACAAATTTAAGCGCAAGATTGGGATGAATGAAGAGGGCTTAACATGTCGTAAGGGACCTGCCTCTTTCGGCAGAATGCTGTGAGCTTTCGTTTAAAACGTTTTCGTGATTTTTTACTGTCAGCACGAATCATAGCTATGAAGCTGTGCGTAATGTGTTTTAATGAAGACCAATTAGGATCTGTTTAATGTTTAGTTGTTATACATCTCGTAGTTTTAACTACAGTATATACAATGGAATCGCGATATAATTTTCTCGGGGCCGGAAAAATAAATTAATACATTGGAATTCTTGTGGTATCGAGGAGTTACGAAGTTTTTGCTGCGTTTTTTGTGTAGAAAGCCGCATAAAGAAAAATAATGCTACTTTCAAATAATAATAATAATAAGTACGGCTTTTGAAAACTTAAAATGATTTTACGTTGCACTGTCCTTCAAATTGTTGCAAGTCGAAAAACTTTGGTATGCCAAAAGTGTTGATATCACTCGAATCATGCGAAAAAAACCTGCTATACGTTTTGTAGGCCAAAGCGCCAAGTTTGAATTTCCCTTTCTGCAGAAAACTTTGCAAAATTGATTTAACTCTTTTTGGAATTGGCCCCTTCAAATGTATGTGTAAGTCATTTCGGTCTGCTTCAGCCTTCTGTCCATATTCTTGAACACTACATTTTGTTTCTAAATTCACTTCTTTTTTTTTTTTCGCATCAGTACGTACCACTGTTCATACCTATAAAATTCGTCGGTAAAATGCAGCTTGGTGAAAGGGTGATACTCAAGCAGTGTTCGATTTGTCGTAATTTACGAAGGAGGTATCCTAAAACTAGTGGTTGCTGGTAATTTTCAACCTACTGCCTGTTTGGGTAGAAATAGAAAGATTTTGTTCCTGGTTGATATTCGGAATCAACAACCGGGAATCAAATCCTTAGGCACCAAGGAAAATGCCCGGACTCCTCCCCCATCCTCGCCGGGCAAATCGATCACTGTACTCAAACATCTGCCAGCCCAGCGTAGCCGTACTTCATTAGATCATGAATGGTAGGTACTCGAGGGTGAAAAACTTTGTTAGATTTTCAGTTCCGTAGGGAAGTGGAAATAGTCTAACTAAACCTTTTGACTTGAAAATCACTGAAAACAAAAGAAAAAAAAAAGGAAATAAAAATTAAAGGTATCACAATTTTTATCGTTGTATCGGGGTTCCAAAGTTTCACTGTTGTTGTAATGATTGGCAAATAGTATGTAAAACATAAGAAATCCGCTGGGATCTATTGAATTTATCCTTGTAATGCAATTTATAGTTATATCGAGTATCGCTGTACGAAGGCTCGATTATGCACACACCTCCTACAGAAATGCAAATAATGTACTTGGTTCTGTTCTTATGAAACCAAGCATTTTTACTATGTGAAAACTAAAATAAACTCCCAGTCGATACAATCCTTAGTGTGAGTCTTCAGCATTATATGTTGAGGACTATGTAGACAACCAACTCCATGTATCTTTCGTTACCAGAGTCCACTACTTCTTAGTCTAACCCTTATCCGGGCAACCCATGTTTGATAGATAATGTAACTTTTATATTTTTGAATGTAAATTTTTTTAGTTTCATTGTGCAACCTGTGAATTTTTGACTTCGTTTCTTTACTCGAAAACTGTATTTCCTGTAATTTTCATTACGATATAATCATAAGAACGGGAGATATTTGTATTTTTTGATATTTTTTAATTTGACTTACGGAAATGGACATCGGACATTGTGTATGAAAGCATGTAAGGAGCGAGTCTACTTTACTTAGCGGCAGTAGATGGTTGATATGACGTCGGTGTTGGGGGGAGTAACTCTGGGGATAACGTGAGCACAAGGAGTGAGTTATTTTGCATTGCTAATAATGATAAAACGTCGTTTACAACTAACCCACCTTCGGTCGCTAACTCACCTCTCAATTGAATATCCATGAAACAAGTATGAAATGATGAAAATGTAGAAACAAGCTAAAGGGTGTATTTATTCATAAGTAGTATAAGAAAACTTCCGTTGTTGTGAAGAAATGAGGAATCAAGTTGACCTATACAGGAATTGAACCTCAGTCTCCCGGTCAGCAGTTCAACCCTCTACGACTGAACTACCGGTGCAGCTGGACCTGTCGTATAAACTGTAGTAATGCTTCATTGTAGGCAGTAGTTAGGCAGGAAATAGTGTTATCTTTACTCGCCTTATATTTATCACAATACAAGGAAAAGTTACAAGTATTACAATATATTCTCTATTGGCTGATCATGTCTTGACGAAGAGATTAGGTTTTTTTTTTTTTTTTAGTTTTCCGACCGATCATCAATATGTTTCTTTCTGAATTGGTACTCCTGGACTGTTTCAAACAAGATTCTATATCAATTTGGCGATCTACAGAGTAATAAAGTTGCGATTAGGAGAAAATTCGAACAAGATAAGTTGTTTTTATTCCTTCTGGTCGATATAGTCCCTTGTTCGAAATAACCCCGGATTACTGTAATTAATACAGTCCAATTTTGGGAGAGGGCTAAAAAGTGCAACAAGATCCAGTACTAATACCGGCCACAATAATAAATACTAAGTTCATCTCAAAATGATCATAATTATTAGTAGGGCTCAGAACTCGATGAAATGTTATCTTTTCCCTGAATGTTTGAGAACGATGCCGACCATAACCAAAATTCATTTCACCCTGAATTAAAGCAGAAAACGTGATTTTTATTTTGCATTATTTTGCCGTTTTTCGATTTATTAGTCTTTTTCAGGTCATTTTTAAACAATGTACTCCTATTTTTAACATTTTCCCCTTCGTGTAATTGCTTACATGTTTCACACATACCAACATGCAAGATACAAAACAAAAAGGAATGTTTGGATTTGTAATACATCACGCTGGATAGAAGAGACGCTAGGTGTTGTTAGGTCAGATAACTGAAGAGGTAAAGGAAGAGTTTGTTGCAACTGGAAGCTACGCAAGAAATTGTCTCTCTATGCTGAAATGCTGTTTGCCGCTTGTTCTTTTCTCCCTAAACATCTGGAAACGATTTGAGGAACTAGCCACGAAGTCGAGCGAAATCCACAAAACTTTGATAACATTTGATGTGGTGAAATCAGTTGTGGGTAATTTCCACAGAAATGCTGCAATTCCTATCGCGATTTCGCATGATCTGAATGGCCAAATCAGATTTGAAAACTGTCTGGTTTAGATTAAGAGCAACTTTTCTACATTTAGGCAACTTCGCTGGAAAAGCGCGTTGCAAGCATGTCCTCAGTTGTAGGTAAAATTTGAAACTGTCGAGGAACATCTCTGCAGGGAAGTGGATGAAATAATGGACGGTTGTGCATGAGAAAAATTTAGTGAACGATGCGGATTACCACACTATACTAAAGATCGAAAGTATTTGTAAGGAGAACATTTCAGTTGGGACGATTACGAAGAGAGATTTTTACGCGGAGACCTCGTTTTCCCTAATTACGTTCCTTGACGTCTGTGGATGTGGAGAGGAGCTTCTCCAGTGTCGTAATGTACTTGCTGATAGTCGACTGTCCTTTATATTTGAGAATTTACAAATGATTGTGGTGGTGTAGTGAAATTCCAAATTATGGGCGTGAAAAATAGTATTTACAGAAACGAACACCACTTTTGTGTATTTTAGAATCTGCAAATGTTTTATATTTGAGTTAAAAGAACCCCATTCGAAAAGATCCTAACATTAGATAAGCTAGAGAATTGTTCATTAACCATAATACTAATTAATCGTAAAATTCATGAGTCTGAAAAGAATTTTCCGTCTAGTTTTGGCTTCCTATATTCACGATTACCATATTCACCGTGCTTTTCAGTTTACATTCGGTTCCTTCTGATCGTGGAAATATCCATTGCTTTAATAATTTAATATGATCACAAAATCGAAAACTATTTCATGTGCTTTTTTTTTTTTTTTTTGCATTTTATAGGCCATATTTAAGGATTTTTTTTTTTAGATCATCAAGTTCCGATCCCTAATTAATACAATATTCAGGAGTGTCCGTTAGACACTGGTTGCCCGGTTATATTACAAAACGAGCTTACACGGAAAAGGGTTAAATAAGATAATAGCGCTGATTCAACAAAAAATTGTGGTCCACTTCCGTCGGGAATCAAACTTGGTACTACTCGAGCTAACGGCAAGTGATTAACCATTACGATACGTGGTAAATGCTTGAAATTTATGAAAATTAAATCCTGATAGTTAAAATTACAAGCTTTGAGTAAGAAGAAAAAGAATCTGTTTAAAATTGACAAAAGCACTTTTAGCCGAAAAGCAGACCGTTTCTACATGTTGTTTTAATATGAATCCAGTAGGTTTGATATGAGATCATATTGAAGTACATTGCATTGGAAGTTTTCTGGATACAGCCAGGACTTAAGGCTGTCTTTATTACGCAGCAAAAGTCTTTCGAAGGTCAGTATGATAAACATCATGTATAGCGTGAGTTAACTGTGGAAGACCTACCTACTTTCGGTATAAAGTTTTCCAAATTCTAGTACACGAAGACAAGATTCAATACATTTTACAGTTTGCTTGTGCACCCTGGTATGTGTTTGGTGTTGAATTGAAATAATCTTCATGGTCTGAAGACACTGGTTACTATTAAATGTTAATATCCTTCACATAGACTTCGTGATTGGTAACATCTTGTACAATGCACAAAAAATTTGATCGCCACTGTGACCGGGAATCAAACTCGGATGATGGGTGTTCTGCCCAGTGAGGCCCATTTTCTGTTCCAGTTCGACGGGAATGGAACATAGGTAACCGAGTCTTTAAAGCTTACAATATTTTGTATTTTTTTAGGTGACTGAACTATTTTGTAGCAAATAATAATATATTTCACGCACGGTGGACAAATAGAAAGTGGTAGTAATGCTTACTTTTTAATTAACTGTCTTTTTCTCCTCTGCAAACGTATTTCTGTACTTTTCAATTTTAATTGCATTTTTAATTACACTACACATACAAGAATACATTTACACACAATAAATTCATTGTCAGGCCTTGAAGAAGCCTTCTGGAGAGGACGAAAAGCGCTTCGGGAGATTATTTCTAGGGAACAGCAGTCGCGGGGGGGAGGGGGGGTCCTTGTAGGGTGTTCGCGAAGGCTTGAAGAAAAGTTATATTATTTTTCACTTACTACAGAAGGAAAGAAAAAATAATAAAGGGATGTTAAAAATATATCTGTTTTGTTGAGGTACATTCGCATGCTAACAAAGAGACCGTCAATGAGATCGTATCGAAACGTACTTTGAAACCTTTCTGAGGGAATTTACGTCGTATAAAAAATAGCTGCTCTTTTCAACTGGAAGGTCTCTAGATTGAAGATGCAATAATGCGTTCGAAGTGCACTATCGCCCAATCAACAAAATTAGTTTTAAAATAGTACTGTGGTGTGGGGGAAGACGATACAGCTCGCTACTATTTCGAATATTTGAATTTGAATTTTATTTTAAGACCTTTAGGCATCTGAGGCTCAGGCCGGGAGAGGGCGGGGAAGAGGATTCTGGAAGGTACACGACCAGTGCCTATTTTTGTAGGTACCATCCCGGCATTCGCCCAGTGAGACTGAGAGGAAAACTGGAAAAAATTGTCAGGATGGTCGGTCGCTGGGATCAATCCCAGGACTTCCCGAATACTAAGCCAACGCTCTACCACTGTGCCGCGGCCGCTCTGTCGCCGCTATTTCATTCCAGACGAAAGTTAAAACAAGGGAGTCGTACTGTCGGTGAATTGTGACCATCGGTGCATACATGGGGAAGCACAAGTTGCTAAGAAGATACCAGAAAAAACAAAGCGAATATAAAATGAATCAGTCATAATTATCAAATTTGCACTTAATTCGATACTTTTTTTTTTTCAACAACTTTGCAAAAGCATGGGCAGGAAACACCACGAACATTTGTTTGTTGGCTATCACGAAACCAATTTTTGTCCCGTTTTTTGGGATATTGAAGAAACAATTTTACCTCAGGAGTCTTTTGAAGGATTTTCTTCGTTAGTAAAATTAGCATACTGCCAGATACCTTATACCTTCACCCATTTAAATATACTTAAATCTTAAAGAAAAAGATCGACCTGGTGGTTGTGTGGATTAGGGGGTAATTCAACGACTTTGAAGGTCCCGGGTTCAAATCCTGGCTCTGGGGTATGGATATTTGTGATTGTGTGTATTAACTAGAATGGCCCATACAATATATATATATATATATATATATATATATATTATCTTTAAAAAAGTTTTGTAGTTGAAGAAGAAATCAAGACAATGATCAAAAATTGTAATTGGGGTATCTTCGCGAATCGAACCGAAATTATGAGTTATTCCCAAACTTCTCAAATATTTTTGGTTACGCTGACGAGAAACTGTTTGAGAAGAAACCATTACTTATTGCACAACACTTGAAAATTTTGAAGCATAGTTTTCGGGAATATTTTCTGATTTCTGATGGAAGCAGAGCGGATTAGAGATCCATTTCAGTTAATGTGTATGAACTAAAGGGGCTCACAGCAGCACAGGAAGACAAACTTCCAAGTATAAGACAAACTGAAATAAGGGTGTATGCAATCTTATTGTGGACTTCACTGCCAAGAAAAAGTACTGTGAAAACCCGTTTATACTCGCTCCAAGCTTTCTGTTCCTAACATATGTTGGTGAATTTGAATTTTATTTAAGACCTTTAGGCATCTAAGGCTCAGGCCGGGATAGGGGAGGAGAAAGGATTAGGGAAGGTGTCGGCCAGGGCCTCTGTTGAAGGTGCCAACCCCGACATTTGCCTAGTGTGACTGAGGAAAATCCCTGGAAAACCTTAGTCAGGATGGGTGGTCGTTGGGATCGAACCCACGACCTCCCGAATGCTATGCCAACGCTCGACCACTGAACTACGGCGGCTCGGTAAGATATGTTGGTATTTTGTAGAGCTGTTGGAACGTTCATGTTCTGTGCTACATATCACGAGAGGTAACAGGAGGTTCTGTTTCCTGGATTACGAAGGTACACTGTTTATTCAGCTTGCTTCATCAACAAACGTATAGAATCAATTTTTAAAAAGTATATTATAGGTTACGTGTAGTATAGAACTCATTTAACGTTCCGCACATTAGCTATCACGTTTCTTCTTTCTTTACCTGAAAAAGGATTTCAATTAGTTATGCTGTTTCCGTATTTTACATACACTCCTTGTGGCTGTTCGATATTTACCAAATACAGTATATAGTTTCAAAACTACAAATATGTTAATATAAATTAAAAAAATATAGTTAAAAAAAAAGTGAATGAAGAGACCACATTAAGTGACGAAGAAAAGGAACTCTTAGATTATTCTACGTCAGGGTGTCTGCCGCCCTGGAATACTCAGGGAATTTCATAAATCTGAAAAACTTAGGGAAATCTATAATTTATGAGGGTAGCTCAGAGAAATGTATGAGATGGACCTGTCCGCAGTTGGTAAGAGCACTGCCCCAATAAGGCGGAGAGGTCGTGGGTTCGATTCCCACTGCTGAGTGGAGTTTTTTCAATGTGTTAAAATCCTCTATTTTCAAGAAATTATCTGGTTTTTCACTGGTGAAATATACCAATAATGTACCAGATACTTGGACTGGTAGTGGTGGGATTTAAAAAATGTCGTTGCGTATTATTTACATGTTCTTCCATACTATGAACTCAGGAAATTTGGAAACGATTATCATGGAAAACTAAGTGAATTTCAAGTCACAAAATTTAGTAGACACTGTGTACATCCCGCCGACCTAGTGGCCAAGCGGTCTACGGCGGTACGCCATCAGCTCGAAGGTCTCGGGTTCGAGTCCCAGCAGGGGCGTGGGTGTGGATGTTAACAGCGAAAAGCGAATCGTAACGGGCCGAAGTCCAAATTTACTAGACTACCCATATGAAAATAAAGTTTACCAAAGTTTTTACTGTGTACATACAAATACCATTGTACCGTTTTGAGAACTACAGACTGCATATTCCGCTATACGCCCTTCTTATAGTTACATATTCTATAAAGGCACGTTGTTTCATTGAATGATAGCCTTACTACTCGAAACTCATTTTTGAAAGTAACCCGTTCCATCTCAATTCAGGCAGTTGAAGATTAAAAATGTACCAGCCAAGTCGTGGATTTTGATAATCATTTTTTCTTTGAGCTCTTTATGGAAAATTAAGAGACCTTTTTTTTTTTATTTTTCCGAAAGAAAAAAAGTGCTGGGATATTAATTCCTAAAGTTTATTCTTGATAATTATTGAAGTTCAAAACGTGGTATGTTGTACTGCTTTTGACACGTCATATCTTAGCACCTAATTAACGTAAATATGTAATTCTTTTTGTGTGTAGTTTGTGATGTCAAAAGATTACTCCCATATCGTTTGTACAGGGTGTAGAGAAATTCTGACAAATTTGAAGAAAAAATCGAAAATTTCAAGATTTCTTTATCTTTCCTATTATACACCTCGCTTTATGTTACACTCATTCGTAATAATGAACTGTTTTTGAAGCATTTTGTTTGCACGTACTTCGAAATGAGCTTCCTAGAACGTACCTCAACCGTGCACTAAATGGATTCCACTGTGCACGACTAGAGAATACAAATTGTATTCAACAATTTTGAAGTCATCGGAACGGAAAATAGTCCTTCCTTGAAGACAAGTAGTATTTTTAATAGAATTAGAGGCGATATACATGAATTTTAAATAGAAAATATCTGACACGATAAAATGAATACAGAAGGTCGATCCGTCTATTTGTGCCCGATTTTAAACTTGCACCCCTGCTCACACAATCGACCGATCTGAATGATACAAACAGTAACAGGAAACCAAAGCCTTCTAGTATCACGCCAAGGTCGCGTGTGTGTGTTGTGTGAATCATGGCACCCAAGGTGAACCGATTTTGGGAAGGCTACTTGGTAGCACTTTTCCACGCCAAGTTTTCCGTGACAGATTCAGAAACAGTGCAGGGAAAATGGGTGTGCATTGGGAACAACAACCATCAAGAACGTAATTAACCGACATAAACACAACGACGTTCCAACACTTAGTTCACCCACGAAGGGGGGTAGAAAGCGACCGTGTACTGCGGTGACGCCACCTGTAGCTCGGAAGTTGCGGCGAATGGCCTTACGGCCTTAAAACCCTCCTCCACAACGTATGATGGTAAGACGAGTGCACGTGGCACAATCGACTGTGAACTGCCACCTACGTAACAAGTTAAAGCTCCGAATGGTGTTTAAAAGTCGTGGACATGTAAGGACAGAAAAACCCGCTGCAGGCGCCTCTATGAACGCCATCTATCCGAGGACAAGTGGAAGTTGGTAGCCACACACAATGAAGCATGGACTTATCTAGCCGATTGTGGCAAAATTCGAGTCGTAACGTACACCCCCAGCGATGCAAAAACCCGTCCTGACTTCATCCGCCAGTGCAAAACAAGTTTCTCGAAGGGCTTTATGGTTGTCGCGGAATACTGCTATGAAGGCAAGTTAGCGATTCGCCGAGTGCCTAACAACTGGAAGATCAACTCCGCATTTTATCAGCAACATATTCTCACACTAATTTATACAGAAGATCTGCCCCGTTTGTATGGAAATGCAGTAAATCAAGTCCGTGTGCATATGGATAAGTCCTCATCACATACGTCGCGTTCTACCCAGCGATTTCTGCAACAGATGGCGACACCCTTCCAGGACATACCAGTGAAGGCACCTGATGCGAGTCCCATGGAATTTTGCGGGTTTGGCCTATTGAAAAGAGCACTTGCATCTCGTCGTGTCACCACTGTCCGTGGCCTCTGGAAAGCCTGCGAGGAGGAGTGGCTCAAGATTCCCCTTCCTGTACTTCAACGGAGCCTCCTACAATGGAAGTCACGGTGCAGGGCAATTGCCAGGAGAATGGTGCTCACATCGAAGGCAACCGATGGTGGTCCCGTGGTGTTTCATAAGGTAGGTGAGACGTCAAAATCGGACACATATAGACGGATCAACCTTCTGTACTACCATAATTAAATTTCTGGAGCTGAGAAAACGTTAGCAAGTTGCCAATTTATTGAAGATAAAGGAGTAGCATTACCAGATGTTAAAACTCCGTCACTTTCTCTCTGCTCTGAATGTGGGTCAAACTAGAAAGCAAGCTATTCCATAAACCGACAACAGCCAATGGTGGTTTAAACTCAAACCATAAATGTTTTCCGATCAGTGTTGTGTGGGGAGATATGCTTAAATTACGGGTTCAGATCCTAGCTGCTACATGAGTGTTCGTTGTGTTCAGCTTTGCGTGGCTGTGGTTTAGCTAATCGGGACAGAGCGAAGTCACGCCTTATTGCTAGAGTCTGGATGCTTAGGCACTAAAAATCTTGAAAATAGGCACTAAAAATTTCGAACAAGGATAAGCAATGCAACTGAACATGCAAAGCTTTGACAAATAATTTGGCAAAGAATAGGAAAATTGCTTTTTCGTATGCTTTTAAAGAGTAGTAACATTGAGACAGGGAAAGAAGTGGGATGTCTAAGAAAGGTGATTTCTCGTAATAGTTCCCCCTCCCCCTTTAAGATGCGCACGCGCTAGGCTGCCAGATTGAAAGCTTGCTTTATTTAGGACATCAAATTATTAGAGGTAGGAAGGTGTTTAGCGGAAACGTGGTTGCCGGCTGTGTAGTTTTCTTACGCGAAAACCAGATTTATGTCGTGGCAAAATTCGGAATTATTCGAGAGTACTCTTGTAGTAAAAATATTTCAGATTTCAACTCATCAGGCAGGCATTACTAACCATTAGTTTTTCGTTTCTCCATTTAGAATTCAAAGTTCTGAAAGTTTTCCAATAGTGGAAGGGAACGTGTGTGATGATGATCAATGGGAAGGGATGAAACTGACTGTGCATTGACTGCAGCCTGTAACAATAATTGGCATATTTCTCTTGTTGCAGGTGGGCAGTCTCGTCAGGGGTGGCGCTGTATGCAACCACGAAGGTGTTCCTTCTGTTGGAAGACTTTCAGTAATTCTTTTAATTTAAAACAACATACAATTAATGTTCATATGCCAGGGGAAAAGCTAACATGTCACCTTTGCTGTAAATTAGTCAAAAATAAATGGTACCTGCGAAAACATCTAGTCACAGCCCATAATGCACCGTTGAAACGAATTCGCACTGAAGATGGCCGTATTATTCATGTGTCAAATGTATAACGTGATAAAATATTCGTGGAAATATTTGTGAGTAAAATTTCTGTTTTAAGTTGAAATAAATGTTTCCAAAACAAGTAGTTATTTTATTTGTACGGATGAAAATTGTATGATGTTCCCTGTTTCATATCAGAATGAGACATTGTGTTGTGGCTTCTGTTGATTTTTGTCGTTTGAAATTTTAAACAATGGGTGTTCATAATGTCGTACCATTTGGTAGAAAGAGAAGAATAACAATTGACACTTCGCATATCCGGTGATTACAGTGGAAACCTTTTTGCAAAACCAAGGGGTGACTTTTATAATGATGGCCTTCGACAAATCATATATTGGTGGGGGGTGATGACTTTGTACGGTATATATATGGAGAGGTCATGTTCAAAGTATCAGTCGTTGCTGTCTTTTCCCAGAGGTACGAATAAGCAATGGCGAAACGGTTTACTAAAAAGTGAAAATATATATTGAATTACTTTGTGGAGAATTTGATACTAGATCGAATTTATCTTAAAGATTAGGAACCTGTGTTTGTTATCCAAGATGTCTTGTCTTACCCACTCAGCACACATGTTTGAAACATCGGCTGACACGTGTAAAGTTACGTCACGCGGTAATGACAATAATTCTTCACTTTCCTTCAATATATTTGAAGGGCTGGGCATTTTCTAATCTTGAAGATAAAATTATTGCCGGGAATAAGAAATATGCCATAACGTAAATAACCTTTCTGCACATGGTACAGTAGTATCGGGTCAATATTAGCCTCGGAAATTTATGGAAATTTTGTAAAGGAAGGTCCTTCGGTACACGGAACTTCGTCAGCACAATCATCTGCTTCGTGGTTTGGCATCGCCAAAATTGTTGTTGCGTGTAATATTCAATCAGTTTTATTTTCTCTACTGGGGAATTGATCGCGTTTATTTTGAGCTTTAGTTTCATTGTTTTTGTGAATATAACAGTAAGAACACCCCTGTTCTTGTTGACAGTAGAAAAAAAAAACATTTTCTTGGTTGCCAGTACCACAGTTCGAGATAAGTAGTTCTTTGAATATATTGTTTAGTTATCGTATTTTGCCCAGTATGAGTTTCTTTCGCCTGTTTTGTTTCAGATATCTTCGGAAAGAAATTGCGCACTAGAGAACTTCATTTTTTCCTTTTCTTTCTGCAATATGCATAAAGGGAGAGCAATAAAGCTAAGTGAGCATTGCGACAGCTCCTTTTCGTGCTTTTTTGTGATAGGGATTATATTTTTTTAACCCGTTTCGAAAGAATATTTGGCCATTTTCATATTAGAAAAAATCAGGAGTAGCGTTAGTTATTATCTTCTATCACTAAGGGAGGAATACCCAGGGTGGAGCTTCCTATTTAGGTTCACTATGACTTACTTCGACATTGGGTTTCTTCAGTTTATTTTTAATTACCCATGTCTTTTTTTTATTTTTGTATCTTTTTGATGTTGCGAATTGGAAATACCTTAATCTTGTTCATTAATCTTTATTTTAAATAATACAATACACACATTTTTAAACTGATTGTTTTAAAAAAAGTTTAAATTAATATTTTGATTTGGATTTACCAATAGTGTAAAAGTTCTGTGATGCCTTTTATGTTGGGCAAACAGGTGTTGCTCTCGTATTCGTAACATTCGTATTAACAACCATCGTCAATTTTGCACTATCAACAAATTGGATGCTCCATTATCTTTACACACCGAGTCTCACAGCCCCAATTTTGACCTATTTTTCCTGGTTGCCATAATAGACATTTTATCCCTTACGACCAGCACCACAACACGCCGTCTTGTCACACTTGTTCTTTTAATGCTATTTGTAAGTGTGAATTGAGGTGTATGTGCCTGGACATATCAATGTACATTAGGTTATTTAAATCAATATATATAAAATTATATATTAAAAAACAAAAGTAGAAATAAAGTGCAGTATTTTTAATAATGTTCTGGTTTGAATCATATGTAAGCTTTAAAATTCACCTTCCAGTCCTTATGTGATAATAGGCTCTTATGATGTAAACCCAAACCTAGAGTTTTTTAGATTGGTCCAAAATAGCTCTCATACTGAATGGAATTTATTGCCATAAGATGTTCCCAAATTGATAGTATAATTTTATGAGCTGAAAACTCTAACTGAAATGAACTCAAATATATCATGGAAAACTTTAATCGTGGAACATTTTGTTTGGGAGAGGTAGCGTGGAGAAAAGAAGCAATTGCGACTATAAAATTTTCAGTTAATTACTTAGAAAGTACGGAAGGCAGAGACGTCATTTTAGGAAATCTGATAAGTAGAAACATTGTCAATTGTTTCTTTTCCGAACTTAATTACGGTGTAAACACTTCTGAAACCCCTTCATTCATAGGGTACCGACGAAAGTAACGTAGAAGTTTCCTACATGTTGACTTTCCTTTGCAAAATATACCATAAGTAACGCCATATCTTCTTTCCTTTTCAAAACTATTACAATTTGTTGTAATTGCCTATTTTTCGTGGCTATCTTCTATAGCGCACACCACATAAAATATTTCTGAATTTTAATTTAGTGTTTACTGGCTAAGGTATCTGAAAAGAAAAAAAATAACTTAGTAGCTGTGTCAGCGCTGCAAGTTACTTAAATATTTTTTTTTATTTTAATAAAAAAAAATCAACAAAAATGATTTTTTCAAACCTGCATGCAATACGTCAAATCTGCTATACGATTAGGCTTGATGAGGTTAGAGTTCATACGTTCACGTTAGGTAAAGCTATATCCTGAAATTTCATGCACATGCAGTAATAATCCACCAGATTCATGTTTTCCAAGTTAACTACACATGCAGACCATCTACACAAATCGTTCCAGTAATAATCATGCGAATTAATGCTAATGCAAACACCTTAACTGATTCCAACAAAAGATTATGGTAAACGTGCAAATCGTAGTCTTTGAACTTCAATACGACAATCGAAGTTACATACACCTTTCCAAATACCTTTAACTGTACTTCAATAAATACAAATTACTCTGGTCATTAGTATTTCCAAACTATAGGGTACATAATTAGCTTAATGTTTTCTGCATTCCATCGCAAGTAAATGTAGAATTCTAGAATGTAATTATCCCTTCAAACAATCGTTAGATTTGTTTATGAAACAATTGAATAAATGTCCTAAAAGCTACAGAATATGGATTCTAATCGAAGAAATTATGGATATAAAAATCAGATTATTGGTTGTTTTACCTAACCATATAAAACCAATGTCCATAGATATTAAAATATGATCTAATCTGTCTGTGTATCTGTCTGTGTATCCGTCTTCTATCTGTGTAACACGTCTGTGGGAGGGCGCCTTTATTCATGGTTTGAACACGAAAATGAATCCTGTCCTTAACCTTCAATAACTCCAAAACTCCCGTTTGCTCTGCATTTTCAACAGTCCTATCCCGAACTTACACGCTCTACAGTTGTCAGTTGTTCCAAGCTCCTGAAATCCACGCTCTACATAGCAATCAATTGTTCTCCAACTTGATGCGTCGTCCGCTACGTGGTGCCACTGTCATCTTAGTTTTTTATTCCATCTACACGTGTTTGTCTTCTACAATCAAGAGTACGGTGTGAATATACCGAAATATCGAAGTGGCCTGTGTATATTTCTCCGGAACAAATAAGCTGTAACTAAACTCATTCCTTTTTACCATAAATTTAACTTAAATTCAGGGTGCCCACAAGCAGGAAATGTAGGGAATTTCAAGATTGTCAGGAAAATGATTAAATATGAGGTAAAAAGTCAGGAAAAAATAAAAATTACCGCGGCGTCTGGAAATTTTCTTCTCTGGGTTTTGTCGTCTTTGGATCCTTCTGTAATTTTAAACAATCACAGGTTGGTTGCACAAGGTTCAGATGATTCCTTCACTGTTTGTTCGAAGCTAACAGAGTACCAGAAGACCTCGCAGAAAATGCGAAAAGAGAGTACTCACTACTGTGTGAAGATGCCAGAACATCCTTTTCACACAAAGCTATGAAACATATTTCCAAGACAAGCAAGGAATTGCCAGGCTCGATGATTTCTATGCTCCACTTCTTTCAAATAACCAAAAATACTCATCACTGTGGAAAGTGATAAAGTTGAGTGTGATATTTCCCCACGGAAATGCTAGAGGGTGGTTCCTCAATTAACGAGTCTGCTGTTATTGAAAACCAATGTGAACATACAATTATAGCACTGAGGAGAGTGCATGATGCTGTTACTAATTGCAAAGGAATCCATAGTATTGTCATCACATAGAATATGCAAGATCTGCTCGGAGGCAATATGAAGTTTATCTGGAAACACAGCGTAATGCTAAGAAAATAGAAGATAATAATTTTGCAGAAAAAGAAGTTCATGAATGAAATAAAGAAACTGGAAGATGAGCAAAAGAAGTTAAGAGAAAATCTGAAACGGAGCAAGACGAGCTTTCTCAGAAAATCGAATATTTGCAGAAGTTGCAAAATTAACATTTGTGGACATTGTTGGAACTTCTGTTTTTGTTCTGGTGATATTGTTTAATTATTGGAATAGTCTAATATTCATTGCTTATATTCATAAAATTTATTTATATAAGTTTGCCGTAGTTGTTAACATTTTCTTTGGCTTGCCCTAACATAACATGTTCATGATTGAAAAATTACTTTTTTTTTAAAAAAAAAATCAGTACCTTTGCAAAATATTTTAGTAAAAACTTTGTTCCTGTAATATTATTGTATTTTGAATTGTAAAAAACTAATAAAATCATAAAATCGCTACTCAGGTGAGAGTTGGGCAGCTATGGATTGGTGGAGGCTGCATGTAAAAGAAAACAAAATATTTTGCAAAAATACGAAATTGGATAGTTTGTCAGGAATTTTTTAAAAATCTGGTCAGGAAAAGTCAGGAAATTTAAGTTGACAAATTTTGTGAGCACCCTGTGAATTGCCCTTCTGGCCTTCCTTTGTGTTAGTGATATATATCACTAACACAAAGGAAGGCCAGAAGGGCAATTTAAGGTAAATTTATAAGAAGTACGCAGTTTACTTACAGCTTATTTGTTCCATAGGAGAACAAACACACACACGTACACAATAT
>JAGDQP010033252.1:0-20782 GCA_022664845.1 Lepisma saccharinum
CAATGGTAAAAGAGTAAAGGGGATTCACATTGACTATTGCATGAATCGGGAGGGTAAAAAATTGGATTTTCTAAAATCGAAGTAAATAGCGTTGATAACGATAATTTCTAAGTCTAATATACGCTTTTACATATAATTATACATAATAATCAATGGTGGGTCCCACAAACATACAGCCTATCAAGGATTCCATAATGGTAGACGGATGTATATATATATATATATATATATATATATATATACATATATGCCTGTGTGTGTGTGTATGTGTGCGTACGTGTGTCAATGTGAAAAATGGTCATATAGATAAATTGTTAATATTATTATTATTAATAATAGTAAGATAAATAATAAGATATTATGATAACCCACCTCAAAACCAAATGCGTAGATGTTTTTTTACGGGACTCCTTTGTAATTAAAACCACTATCTTATGACACACCGATGGTAAAACTTGCTTGGTAAGATATGAGAACCCACGAAAAAGACGATAAACTGATTTGGTGAAAGATACACGAATCCTTAATTCAGTTAGGACGTTTTAAACATAACGAGCACCATGGGAAGACACGACACAACCACAAAGCTTCGAATCCGTTGAAGAACCCACACAACGGTCAACTGTACTACTGGCAATAGAAGAGTCGCCAAAAGGCTACCTTCCAGAAGTGTGGCCAACAAGGTAACCGGGACTGCATTAGTCACGATGTGATAGTCTAGAAATTTTGACGCGGTCTGGAAAGAAGATATGCACAGCGTTTGACACATTTTCAAAAGATAAAATTAAGTAACAGAAATGTGCAATTATTCTGTATGTTAATTGCTTAATCATAGATAATGACCCGGATGGTTCTCAAAACACAGTAAAAAGAGTAATTTTCGGGTTGGAGACAGAGGGGCTAACACATGTTGCGAGAGCCACTGAAATTACCAGACGAAAATCTACTTTCACCGTCTAATTGCTATTTCACCTTTCTAGCCAGGAAGAAATCCTTCAAGTACCTGTTGGACATATCAGGAGTATAAGCTTTAATCCACTGTTTCCCATAGATGGCGTTCGTGATCGTATGTTGCTACCATGGGCACGCCAGACCTATTATGTGGATGAGTTAGACCTCTGGCAACACGGATCAGTGTACATAATCAACAAGTGTATACAACATCACACAGTGCTCCGTCGGTAAGCATGGCTAGTTTTCTGCCAGAAAAAGAGCATATGCTGGAAGCTCTGCTTTCCCGCTTCCATTTGAAGAAATCGGCTGGTAACGCGTATCGAATGCTTGTGGAGGCCATGGTGACAGTGCTTTATCGGAAACAAGGTGCCTAGATTGGTTTGGTCGGTTAAAAGACGGCAATTTTGACCCGACTGACAAGAAGCGTGAAAATCTACCCAGGAAGTTTGAGTACCATCAATTGCAGGCGCTGTTGGACGAAGACGATGCCTAATCGCAGCAAATGGTTGACAAGCAATTGGGCGTAAATGAAGCAAAAATTTCCATGGGCCTACGGGCCATACTAAAGTTGCAGCAGATAGGAAAATGGGTGCCGCATGGATTGACGTATAGGCTGCTGAAGAGACGCCAACACACATGCGAAATGTTGCTCGCCAGAGAAAGAAGAAAGTCGTTCTTGCATCGGATTGTGACAGGGCGATGAAAAGTGGATATATTTCGCGAATCCGAAACGTCAGAAATCGTGGGTTGAACCCGACCAACCATCGACATCTTCCTCTATTTCTAATCAACCGAAATAAAGTCTGCAATCTGAAGAAAATTTGATTCTACACTAATACTATGTAACCCCGAATTCTACAACATACGAAGTAACCAACAAAGCTAACCCAAGAACATTCATTCTAATATCCTAAAAATTTTCCTTCTTAATATTTGAACAGGCACTTAGTCGATTGTAAATATGTAATTCTCATCTCTTGAAAATCCTAATACATTGTAACAAATCCGATTGAATTATTTTATACAGTAACAATGAAAATTCCAAACTCTAAATTTTGATTGTCTATCATATGAAGTGTACGCAATTATAAATGTAGCTTACTAGCCTATATCATGTTACAAGCTCAATTCTAGTAAAACAAGCTGTATGTTACATTTAACGAATGTCGCTAATAAGTGGTAATAGATTATTGTAGACGTAAGAACAAATAGTCCCCCGTAGATTTGTAACCTATGAAATTAAAACTTTTGGTTAACACTTGTAATGAACACATATATATGGAGTATACATAATTATTTGTGCTGCAATCGGCTTTTTATTTTTGTCTGAGTGAATCGTTGTTTACAGGCTGGGTACTTTCCTAAATTAGATTCTGTAAAAATAATGATAAACGTAGTTGAACATTAACGATTTTATTGAATCAACTTGAATGTATCATGACTTATTCCAAACTGAATAAAGTTTTTTATTAGCAATTGTTAATAACATTTAAAAATTAAAATTAAATCGAAATAGTAAACATAACAAAATTATGTACGATTCATATGTCCTTCTTGCGGAGAATAACAGTATTATTATGAGACGTGAGAGAAATCAGAAAAGTATTAATATTAATGTTAACTACTTTGCTGGCAATATTCAGTATAAACTCCTATACCCACTTTTAGTATAACATAAACTTCAACCTACTTAGTTTCACATACTTAAAACTAAGTAATGTATGTAGACCTGAGATAATATTTCTGAATTTCTAAGTTTACATTGTACGTTTGTAATTAAACACCATTAGATTTCTGGACCAATAATGACCAATTTGTGTTCAGTTATTTTATTTGTTTCGGACATGGTTTATAGATAAAAACGGTACTATTCGTAAAAAGTACCGGATGTTTACGAATTGCGAAATAACGACTAGTCCTATTACATCCAAACTTGATATGCTGATATAGTGGGCCATCCTCAATGTTTTGACTGCACCAGAAATTTATCATTATTACTGTTTCCATGGTAACTAGACCCAACTACCAACATACTCGCCCCATGTAAAAACGATCAGACTAATTCACTTTAAATTTGCATAATACTATACTACTCAGGCATTAACACTTGAACCACACTAAAATGTGAAACTATCGTTTCAGTGGTAACAAGTCTGAGTTATTAATTAAATATTCGGCCTGTAGTTAAGAACCAAAGAGCTTATTGTAGTTAAGCTTCACATAACGATGTAAGGACACCTCATACTAAGACAATACCAAAGGGAGTGCTTCCGAGACTTGTTTGTGTCCTTCTGTTGACACACACTGAATGCTGTGCGTATCGAAATATACACACTAGTGTTCACCGTAGGGCCGTTTGTATCCATTTGTTTAAAAACGATGTACTCTGTAATCAGCCATATACGTCATGTGTTGTCATCTCAGCACTGAGTATAGTTTTGCTTTCCTTACTTTGAAAGACGGTTATTATTTATTATTTGTCCATATTGTTTTATTTCATCAAATTATATCTTCTTTAATAATTTGCATTCACGAGGTGCAAAATGAAAATATATTGTGTACGACTAAAACAGTGTGTTTAAAATTAATGTCAACAACGGAAGCTGACAAAATTTTTCTCATTCCATTTCTATGTATTGCGTTGCTATGTCTTTATATTGCTAAAAGGTTTCAAAACTTAGAGTTCAGTATATGCTGTTTCTGTATCTGCATATCTAGATCTTCAATGTTTCATTCTTTGATTAAAAACACATTTATGGCGTTCAGCATACATGGTTCTGGGTGTGTTCTGGGGTATGAAAAAAGATGCGTGAAGGAATTGATCAGGATATAAATTTCAAGGTATAATCCTGGAATTTGATTGGCGTAAATTAGGAAAATTACTTGAGAAACATCACTCATGATTGTAGGCCACATGTGTCGTAGCTAGGACAGATATTTTGGGTTCTCCTCAGTTATGTCGGGCAAATGACGGTATCAACTTATACCATGGACGATTTTTTACCGGATCCTTCTCCATATCTTATTCAGGACTGATCCATAGTTTTCCAGAGACCATAAATTGTTTACGCAAGGCTTGTTGTAAGATATTAAAAATAGTAGCAAGTAATGAAAACAAATACAATTAGTTTAAAGTAACTAAAATTAAATGTAAGTAACGAATGAACAAGCCAACAACATGTGAACGTTACAAGGGCAGAAAACATTATTCTTCTGCAGTAAATTTCAGCCATTATTCTGAAGCCATATTAGTGATGCGCCAAAGTTTAGACAAGAATAAATTGGATTTCAATACTATAAATTCAATACGTATATGCTTCTCCTACTTGGGATTATTATATAAGCACAGATGTGTCATAGGCAGTTTCATTTGAACTAAAGTAGAGAAAGACGTGAATATGTCGTAAACAGTTAAATTGGTCATTGTCATAAAGGGCAGGTGCCAAAAATAAGTACCACTTATCCCGTTTAAACAATTACGGATTTGATTACATTATGCATCTATGTTTGGTATTGTTCCGTCAACTGGGGTAATTCGGACAAAGGGATAAACGTTTATCATAAGAAATAATTTTCCTTTCTTTTCCAATTGATGCTTAAGGATTATAGTCGATAATACTATAACCTGTAACAATCCCATAACAGCAAATCACGATCAACTGCAGTTTTTGCGAGCTTTTTGTTGGCGTCGTTTTTCATGTTATCGACGTATCGCAGAAGCTTTCCCTAGTGGAAATAAGATTGGAAATTTTTGCGAACTTGTTCGTCCTGCCACAGCTTTCGTCTTTCGTCTGGAAGGGAATTCAGTTCTCTACTTCAGTTATATTGTGGATGTTACTATACTATCGTTTCTGTTCACATAACAGAAAATCCCGGGGTAAAGAATAAACATAGTTACAAAAATGAAAATATATGCTTACCTTGAGAGTTATCCCGATAGGCGGTCAGGGATTTTCCCCTCTCACGCGACAGTAAGTCAACTGTAACTATGTAGATGCCAAGTGGATTATTCCTCAATCAATACGTCATAGAATCTTTCACCTGAATGTGCATGTTGAACAGATCAACATACAGTCACTGAATATTATGTTATTCGGGCCGTAAGGGGAAACCTAGAAAGTTTTCCACCGAATTCTGTGTAACAGGTCCGGACAACTTTGGCCATATACGGAAGCTTATTAGCACGCAATTAAATGAGCTCGAACGTAATAATCTTACTCTCTTAGATTTGGTAACCTGATACGTATGTGTCAAACATTCTGAATACTACCGGCTGTAATCCTTGCGCTCTCGTCACAAAATTCCATAAGCAGTGGCTCTTTGCGGTCGAAGAAAATTGTGAGCAGCATGCAACCATAACTAATCTGAATATTTTTCGATTACTTCTGTGGTGGTGAGTGGGCACTTCCATTGCTGACTTTGATGCTTGGTTCTCAGTTAATGTATACAACATACGGATCTGTGATAGTGCGACACAGCACGCTACTATCCTAGTGGTTAAATCGAAGAGAATCATCAGTGTCATGCTTATCAGAAGCTCTTTGGTTCGGGAGTTATATTGCAGACATACAACTTTTCGGCCAACGTTTGATTCTAGAGATGGTGTTTCATGATGTTAAGCATCCTCATTTGCTTTCGTTGATGCTTCGCGCTTCGAAATCAAATCATACAGTCAATCATGTTTAATGATGTCATTACGCGGCTGATGAAGTCATACGTTACGAGCATGACAGATAGTCCAGTTCGTAAATCGTCCTACAGGGACGTTCTTATTCGCGATACCTGCGATGTCACTCATCCGTACGCTTCACATTTGAAAGTCAACGCGTGTTACTTTGTTCGTAATTTAGCAATCTATGTATAATGTGTGCGTTATAAAAGGCTGATCACAAGTCTGGGTTTTAAATAATACCAATAACACCTATACCCTTAATGTGTGTTAGGATACTTAATTGTAGAACTCATTTTACTTAACGTGGTGTTTGTCATTTAAAATTTATATTTTATCAACATGTAAGGCATTATATAATGTCAATACAATTTGTTGCAATACATGCGATTCAAATTCCTTTAAAGTACACTCCGTTTCTTTAAAACATACCATTTGAAGAAGGAACGCATTTGAATTTCCTGAGTAACGGAGTTATATAGAGTTATAAAAGATGCATGCACACGGGAAATAACGTATACATTCCAGTACTGAAGAAACATGAATCCTTACGACGGTAATCAAAACTGAAATCCTTAAATATATTGTTATGCCAAGAACATTTTTTTAGATGTTCTCGATATATTTGAAAATTTAATGTGTCCCTTCCTCATATGAAAGATTCCATAAGGATAACCAGTTTTACTTCAAAACGTTGCTGATAGAATTCGCACTTGTGGTAAATAAATCTAGTACACATGTTAGAAGTCTTCGATGCTGATACGCAAATGGGTTCTACATGAAGAAACAGCAATAAAGTTTCTCAACAGAAAACAAAGAAATGCTGTTACTATAAATATTCCTGGACGTGACTCACACCATAAAGCATTTGGAAGTTTGTGCACTCGTATATTTTTTTAAAATGTGTATATTTTTATAACAATGCAATAGTGGTTTAGAAGTACGGTATGCAATATTGCCTTTAAATATTGTATGTTCATTGTATTTCAATGCCATCAAAATGACGCCCAAAAATAATCTGCATAAGGGCGCATTATTGGACATTGTTTAATTCTTGGATACATGTTTTCAAACAAATGCGTAAACAAAAGTTTAATAGTAATGAAAGAACAATCATTGTATTAATTGTCGTTTATTAAATGAAAACAAATATGTGGTATTACAAAACCAGTCAATCACTAAACTCTAAACGAGTAGATCCAGTACAATCCAGAAGTTGCCGGGCAAAACTCTAGAATTAATAAAGAAGTACGATTAGAAACAACGTGCAAACACTTTGAATTTTGCATTTCAAACATATATATATACATTTCATTTTAATCAATAGCAAATTTGCATAGACGTTTTTACCTATATTTGGAATATCAGAGATGATGTTTCTATCGTCAAACAATTTAACAGTGTAAACGCTTAATTGTATTTCGTTCTGAAAATGCTGTTATTCTGGAGTCACCTAAATCGAGTCTCTTTCCCGTTTACAAGAGTATAAAGAAAGAGTTCTCTACTATGAAAATGCGTTTTAGTTGCAAATTTATAAACAGTGTGATTTACATGCGTTTTCATATAACTGTATTTGGTTATTATAACAATCATAATGTCATGCTGCAACGGATTGCTTTGGTGAATGTAAGTAAGTTAAAAAAGTACCACACAGAATAATGAGTTCAACATCGTAATACATCGAATTTAAAATCAAATTAACGTTATGTTTTTTTCACTACTATCAACGTAATACTTATTCTCGAACAAAGAAATATCGATAACGATTTAAGGAATTAAAAGGGTTTATCATCAATGAATGTTTAACATGTTTCAATCCTTAGGAGGAGATAATACTCATATCAAATAGTAGATCATGTAACATGAACTCTGTAATCATGATCGTAGACAACTTGACATTGTAAGATATACTTCCTCGAAATTCCCACTATCTGAAGTGAATTAATCACATCGTAAAAATATAACCTAGGTTTTATAGGTAGTAGCATCGTTTTATAAATATATAATTTTCGAGGTTTTGAGATATACTTTCAAAATCAAACCCTTTAACTTTAATCTATAACTAAACGTGACGTTAAATTCATAAATTCGTGCAGGAGTCCTTCGCTAGACCCACTTTCTTTCACGCTAGCCGACAGTGAATACCGAGATTGCAATTATCAAGAGACATCGAGGAGGGTTACTAAAGGGGAATATTTAAATGAAATAAATGCTTTCACACCTGTATCGCAGGTGCATCAAATAGCAAATGACCGTAATAATAACTAGAAAGAATCTTCTTTATCTAGCATGAGTAATTATAAATCACAGATTTGCATTTATCATCTTAAAATATCAAAATGAGTGTTAAATATCGTGATACTAAGAAATCTTTGATTTAAGCTGACTAATATTTTTCGTTCGAATTACACGTGTAGTGTCAAGGACAGACCTACTACTAACGTAGCTGAAAGGCTCTGAATTTTTATTAGTGGTATTGTGCGGGTATACGGAATACAATATTACTCTTCACGAAAGCGTCGTTCCAGAAATACGCTTTAAAAACCTCAACGCACGGAGCACAGAATACGCTAGGAATACCATTAAGATCCCAATATTCGTAGAATGTCCCAGAATATTTGGGATCAACTAAGGATATTCCTATGATATTCCCCTGCAAATATTCTTAGTTACAATTTCTAGAGTATCCTGAGTATATTCAGAGAACATCCCAAAGGAGTAGATAATAGAACTCTCAAGTTTGACTTGTATTCATCCAGAATTGTATGTTTTCCCTATGTTTAAGCAATATCTAGTAATAGCCCATTCACAACCCCAATACTCGTAGAATATCCCAGAATATTGTGGATAAACGAACTATGTCCTAGGATATTCCTTTGAGACTGTTCTGATAATATCCCAAAGGAGTAGATGATAGAACTCTTTCTTGGATAAGATAACTCTCAGGTTAGACTTGTATTTTGCCAGAATAGTATGTTCTGCTAACATTTAAACAATACCCAGTTATATTTCATTTACATACCCAATATTCGTACAATATCCCCGAATTTTGGGGATACAATAAGGATATTCCTGTCAGAATATTTTTAGTCGCAATTTCTAGAATATCCTGAGAATGTACCAAAACAGCAGTCCTTCTTTCATTATATAACTCCTAGGTTTGTATTGTATTCTGACAGAATAATGTGTTTTCATATGCTAAAATACTTCCCAGTATTTTTCCATTTATATGTTCAACGTTTGTAGAATATCTAAGAAAATTGGGATCAAATACGGATATTCCAAAAATATTTTCGTGATAATATTATTTATAGTATTTTCTAGAATATCCTGAGAATATTCCCAGAATATAGCAAATTGGCATTCCTTCTTTGCTTATAGAACTCTCAGGTTTGATTTGTATACTCCCAGAATGATATGTTTTACTAATGCAAACTAATATTCAGTAATATTCCGTTTACATCTACAACATTTGTAGAATATCCCACAATATTGGGGACCAACTAAGGATATTTCTATTATATTCTAGTGAGAATAATTTTAGTCGGTATTAACAGAACATCCTGAGAATATTCTGAGAATATCCCAAAGGAATATTTATTTTTTCTTTATATAACAATCTCCGTTTTGAATTGTATTCTGTCAAAATAGTGTGTTTTGCTTATGCTAACCACGTAACCATTAAAAATCCATTCATATCCTCAATATTCGTAGAATATTGCAGAATATTTGTGATCAACTAAGGATATTCCTAGAATATCCTCAGAATATTCTTCATTGCAATATTCGGAATATTCTGAGGATATTCCAAAAGGGTGTTTAAATTTGACATTTGAACAGTTGCTTTAGACTTGTGTTTGGTTATAGTAAGTAGTTTTACAGATGCTAATCCTGTGTTCAGCAATATTCCACTTACATCCGCAATATACGTAGAATGTCGCAGAACATTTGGAATCAAGTTAGGATATTCCTAGGATATTGTCATCAGAATATTGTTACCCACAATTTTAGCAAACCTAATTTAAATCAACAATATGCGTTATATTGGATCCAATCGCTATGTAGAGTCCTAGTATCTTTCCTTCTTTCTAGGAAGAAGAATGTGAATATAGTTCTTTATTATTTATTTCTCATATGGAGAAAAAATAACGCTTGAAAAGAAATACCATTTAAAAACTGAAATAATATTCTGGATTATGAGAAGCCAGAACATAAAAAAGAAGATCATTATGCTCCAGTGGTGTGGAAAACGCTATTTAACCTTTAAGAAGTAGCAAATACAGTTGCGCAATCTGAACCAAGACCATCAAGGGAATCGTCGATTGACGTGAATACTGCAGTTCTTTCCCCTCCCCCTCTCTATAATCTCGGCCTCAACGCATAGCGATAGAAATCCTAGATTTGCGTAAAATTGTATAAGTTCAAACATGATATGCCTACACATATAAAGGCTTTGTTTGCCCTTGAATAGTTAGAATTTTGCTACCAGGCTACAGTGCAGTAACATTGTCCATTCTGTAAGGTAAGCCGAGAAGAATGTAGCACTTACTCTCTCCTCCCTGAATTTCTAGGATCAATTTCTATCATCAGACTTATCGGGTATAACATTTCGGACTTAAAACCGCTTGTTGAGAATGTTGCATAGTTAATACCGGTGATAGATTTAGTTTGCTTTTCCTTTAATATGCAAAATAATGTATTCAGCTTATAATCTGTAAATACATTTCATTTTGTCTTTCAACTTAAAATGTATTAAGTTCGTGTAGTACTTACCTATTTAAGTTCCCAATTCAAAAAGTTACAGTTCTCTTACAGGAAAATAGCAAGGCAATAGTTACCATGAACACCTAGCCGATGTACATCGATTCTACGCTCCCAACTAGATATAAGAAACCACTTATACAGTTGTCTCTAAAACGAATCCAGTTTTATTAAAACAATATACGCTCCTCAGGTGTCTATAAGATCAATTCAGAAATAACACCTGACTGGATGTATCAATATTAATAGGATTACGCTATATAATTTTCGGATTATCCCTAGAATATTATGAAAATATCAGAAAAGGATATTGCTTTTTGACTTTCGAACTCTTACACCTTGATTCGTGCAGAAAAATTTAATTTTAATTACTTTTAAACTTTATATAAGCAATATCCTGTTTATATCATCAATATGGGTTGAATATGCCTGAACTTTTAGCATCAAATGATGATAATCCTAAGATATGCTATTGAGAATTTAGAAACAATATTGAAGGTTATATTTCCTGCATGTTATAGAGGCGCAGCGAAACACCTGGATGGAAATAACAGTTCAGTAAAATTTTTAAATGTACTGGTAGAATTTCAAGTATGGAATATTAAATTATTTTTATTTGCATCTATAAAATTCGTTTCGTATTACTTTTACAAATTTAAGGATCTATTTAAATGACAATTCCCTGGAAGCCTTGGGTGTAGGCAATTAGAAATCGCAATAGTCGTCCTTAACTTCTGATTTTTTAAAGTATGTGATCGCGATTTTGTGCTACCTAAAGAAAACAAATCCATCGTTTTGGTTTTGATTGGTATTTATTTCCTAGTTGATTAGATAAATATTAAGTGTAGAAATATTATAAGTGTACCGGTACAAAACTAGTGTATACAAAAATTGTTGCATTGCTGTGAGGCATCGTTTACAAGAAATGCCTAATAGAACTATAAAGCTAATATCTGAAACTCTTACTCACGAATTATTGTGGTACATAACTATATGTGTACATGCGGTATCGTATGTGGTTTGTGTTATGCAGTATTAGTAATTCAAATAACAGTGTGTAGTGAAACTATGCGAGGGTATACTGAAACAGAAACACTTCTAAGGTAGTGCGAAATCACCTGGGCATGTGCATAAATCACTCGATATATACGTGGTGATATTTTCTTGCTATGGTGTATTTTGTAGTATTTGTTCCATAATATGGTGGCAAATTTCATTACCACCTCTGTACGTGAAATTGAAAATTATTTTGGTATTTTGATTTTTTTACGTTAAGGAAGCCGAGAATAATTAGGATTGGTATAGGATAGGTAAAGTTACTTAGGATATACACCAGAAATATTAGGATAGTTCGATCGTACTTAACCTATGCTGGCTTGGTATCAATTGTATTTGATGCCTTGTATTCTGTGCCTTTCATACTTGATGTAATCTAACTTAAGCATCTAACAAAGAATATTGAATCTGTGCCGCCAAAATAAAAAATGAGTTAAGAGCACAAGGGACTAGGTTCATCGCCGAACTGAGTTTATGAATTGAATGTCCCTGCGCTTCGGTGGCTCAGTGGTAAAGCGTTCAGCTCAGATTATTGGGAACTTCGGTTCGATCCTAGCTAATTACGTGAATACTTTGTGCTGGACAAACACATTCTGCGTGGGTTTTGTCGGGGTTCTCCCATTTCCTCCCACTTTCATCTATTTAGCAAGTGTACTCTGGCTTGTATAGTGCTCAAAAATACCTGATTGACATTGCAAAAAGGTAGTTATCCAAGATGGCGGTCATTCAAAACGGTGGCAGACGCTATTTATTGAAATCTACATATTTCGGCTACGAGTTATAAAAGGTCGATTATTCTTTTTATAAATTAAAGATATTTGCATTAGCTACATTTTGTGTTTATGAGCAAAACTTTCGTAAATCTATTAATTTTTCAGTTAAATGTAAAAGAGTTTCATTTTAGCCTAACATATTTTCTTATTTTATATTGTACTTTGAAACGATTGGTTTAAGATAAACCTATGTCCTTACACAATATATAGCGTGTAACTTAGGCTTTAATTTAAAAGAATCAATTAAATCCGACAAGTATAACCAGAGATATGGGAAATTGTTTAAAACATTCTGCAATGCGAGGAAACATTACACATGCACTAATGCATGTAGAAGCTACATGATGTTTTGGTATAAATTGTAGGGAACAAATGAAACTTTCAACTCTTGAGCACTTGTCTATCTAGAGCACGAATATGGGTGATAGACATCAACAAAATGTGTTAATGAACCTTCATTTAAGCGGCCATTTTAAATGGATGTTCATTTCTTTACCTTCAATTTTTATTAAGAGCGATTTTTTTTATAAATTAAACAGTTGCACTGTAGGTTTTCTGTTGCACTATACAAACAGGTTAAAGCAAGTAAATTCGTTGTGATAGGCATTAGAAACTAACTGAAAGTACTTCATATTGGCCAAAGTGTCTCCGAAATTTATTAAGAAGTGGTATCAGCTGTAATAAGATGGAATTCAGAATAAGCTGTGAAAATGTAATTGCATTACATGACAAAGAAAGATTAACAGGTTTACTGGAATAGCACAAAATAATTTCACAACATTTAGAAGCATAGGAATCGAGTGAACTGTTCCATATGAGCTATTCAAGACACTTGGAAATTTACTTGTGACACGTATTCGAAGAAAATATAAATTGGAAATGTCAATGAGATGCGATGAATTTATTTACATCCAAAGGCGGGAGAAGTCGATTATTGCTAACTACCATCATGCAAGGATACATTGGAATGAGCAAATTTCCAGATAAGGATTTAGATATGAAGGCTTGGAAAATACACCTAAGTATACCAGAGGCTGAAGAGTATGAATGGAGAAAGGGCAGCGAAAGAAAGCTATGCATGGATTTGATCGTCGGAACATTTGCACCAAAAACTTGCCATACTGCGTTGCAGTTGTTACAGAAATACGCGGCAATTGCTCTGGTTCAGATTAACAATTAGCATACGCTAATTGTTATTGTATTGCTATTGCAATTGCTCTGTTCTTCAAATAAAAGTTGTCTTTTGCGAAAGCATTTATTTATCAAAAAATAGTAGCTTTCTAACATTTTTTAGAAAATATTATGCATAAAATGTTGTTATTCCCAATTTCTTGAAAGCGAATTTTCGCCTAAACCTAAAATCTACCTCAGTAAAAAATTAATAAAAATTATTTCGGGTAAAATCCACATTTGTATTATTTAACTTAAAAAAATATTATATTAATGAAGATATTGCTCATTGAAGTCAAAGAAATTAACTTTCATTTTAAAACGGAACCATCAAAATTGGATAACTTAGAGACAAGTTATGGGATGGTGATATATGTACCATTGAAAATGGCCGCCAGCATTTTAATCCAGTCCAGACGATTCGATACATTAAATAAAGATAAAAAACCTTACGAGTGCGACATAAAAACATAAAAATCAGTTAGAGTGAGATGACAGCAATTTGGTTATCCGGGAATGATGTTAGCGAACATTACAAACCAACTGTATTAACGGCAATATTGAACTTTCCATGACTATATTATCAAGAGTTAGGCTGGCTACTAAATAGGCTTAGTAATATCTTCGGAAATCGAAACTATTATAATATATCAAGAATTCAGTTTTCAGAAAAAGATTTGCAAATTTACAAGACTACTAACTTCATTTTTGTTTAATATTAGAAAACATACATTAACATATATTTTTCGTTCTGCTCTAGTATATATTATACTACATAGACCTGATAATATTTTAGTTATTATATTTGAAACTAATATATTTTTGTTGCTGTTTATTAGAATGCCACACCGAAAGAACTTGCTTTGTCCATTTTGCCAAATTGAAATAAGAATGTTATATTATTCTTCTCAAAGTGTCTTTTTAACAATTTACCATACATGAAGAATATATTATATGTAACAGTCTGTTATTCGTGAATCTATGTTTTGTTTGCAGGCATACTAAATGCTGGTCATGAACCTTTAAAATGTTCTCCTGACGATTCTAGAAAATACCAAAACAAAATATATTCCTGTCCCTTTTAATTGCTCTTTAAATGCCATAGTGTGATGTTTAATGAGATATAGAATGTGGTATTCTACATATTTTACATTAGTTTGATTTAGCGAATAAACACATACATAATCATATATTTATTAGTAGATTGTGGAGTTGTAAACAGTGAAGCAGCTACGTACCATTGCTGTATTTCCTAGATATTTATTACGGAACCATTTAGAATAATAAGGCGTGCTGTACAGCTTTGAATTCTTATTCACCCAAGGCTATAACATATTTAATGTTTCTTATGAAATACACATTATTGGAGCTATGTTGAAAACATTGATTGACTATAAGAGTTATTCAATAATTATGAATATACACTTAGCAGCGGATACATCCCATATCTTACGATATTAATTTACTACATCAAATCCGTTATCAGTGGATATAAGCAATAAACTTATAGTAACTCGACCACAGCAGCTGCGTTCAATTTGCAAGTAAATTACGTTTTGCGTTACGGTCGATTGTGCGCTCCAGATAAACACACAAGTAACATACACGCATACAATTACCTTAACATTTACTAGTTTTATTGTAATTCACTGTTGACTAATTGTTGACCTTGGTACGAATCGTACCTTTGACTAATTGTTGTGCTCTTTGTTAAGTAGCTCTACTATTTAGTTTTGCAATGTTTTGTTCCTAACTCCATCATAATTCTTCTTACTGATAGTATTACGGTAGGGGAGAACTTACCGGACCTGTTAACGATATTTCAGGTGTCTTGTGTGTGTATTATCTTCGCTACTAGTTCATTAAAACTTAATCCAGTTGAACAGAAGTTTAAGGATCATTGATGACATACCGGTATTGCATGCGTTTTCAGGGCTTTATAGCGACATGGTTTAAGTTATTCTTCAGATGAGCAATATATTTCAAATGAAATGATTCTGAAACGTAATGAGAATGTTACGTACGAGCAAATATTATGAAAAACTAGTGGCTGATACCAATGACGAAGATCAAGGTGATGTAAATCCAAGAAGCTCAATTGAAAGTAGACAAACATAGTACCAACTAGTAAATGAAACGGCGTAGGTTTAAATGGTCAAAAACACCAGCAATATCAATTTATTCCCGTACTGACAGTATCATATAATCTCAAAATGCACCTACCAGATATGAAAATACACGTGCGAACTCCTAAATCACACGAATAAAAAGCTTTTAAGAAGTAAGAAGCCAGAATCACCAGAAAAAAGTTGCATTAGGATCGGAGTTGAATACACCATACACCTTCTACCTCAAGAACGTTCCCAAGTAACCTTAGACCAAACGTTGAGTTACTAGCATTAACAAAATTAATTAACATATTTTTGTACCGGTTTTGACGCCGAACATATTCAAGAGTCACATTCATTGAAGCATATATAACATATTTGGAAATAAATGCAAAATATATGCAACGTAAAGTCTTGGGAGTGCCACGGAACAAGTTGCATCTACAGCTAAATGAGTGAAGCGCTAGATAGGTTGACGAGCGCAGCGTTGCGTGTCTAAACGTCATTTCGATCTATATAAAAGTGAAACCTTAAAGTAGGTGAGCGATCTTGAACAAAATATACATATTTTTCTATATATATTTATATATAGTTTTAGGGAAGGGAGTAGTGGAAGGCATTACAAGTGTTGCTCATGGCAATTATTATAAATTTGTAATAATAGAGGTAAGATAATGAAAAAAATAAAGTAAGCATAATTTAATAGTAATCGTAACATTAAATGCAATGAGAATTAGTAGATGCTCATGTCACCTGTTTTGTTTCCAAAATCTTACCTCGGCTGTTACGGGTTGATATTACATTCTTCAGGCCTAACACATTCACCTTTCCGTCCAATAATATAGCCATCTTTACAGTGACAAGCCCAGACTATAGGTAGGGGACAGAAAATAAGTTCCTTGGGATGAGCGCGCCTATAACAACTATCGTCACCACAGTCTGATGCTCCCAATACTGGTCCAATCTGGTTAACATTACATTCTTTTGAAAGGAAATAAAGAAACATGTAATACTGTCTCATTATTGAAACATTTTATTTGCTTCAGCAGCTATAATTCAAAACACAATAAAATCAAAGGAACAAGGTATAAGTTCATTTTTTTGTATAATTATATTTTATTGACTGAATTTATTAAGCAATACTATTACAAAAATATTAATCAAATATTTTCTTTGAAATTATTTCGTGTCATCAGGTATTTTTGTAATTATATTCCTCGGTAATGTATAATAGCAGCATGCTTCTACGAATCGTTATGCCACTACTTCATACTACAGACATAAACCCGAATTATCACGAGAAATAAAAAAAAACAATTTTATGAGTATAAGATGAATAAGCTACAACACTTCACTAAACGTAAAACGTTTTTGGAAACGAAATGATCCACAAATTGATTAGTTGAATCACTGTTCACAGATACGTTTGAGGATATACAGTCCAATAAGTCAAAAACATAAATTCTTAATAGGAAAACTGCATTGAAAGAGGAGAACTGTTATTTTGTGTATCTACTGCACAAAATAATAATATTTTTAGAGATAAAACACTTTTATTGAAAAACGACTGACTGGATTAACGTAATTTTCAAACAGGCAAGAAACATAATTCCTACTTTACAAAAACTCTTCCATTTTTTGATTTAGACTATTTGAATCGTGTTCTCAAAAGTACAGTTTTTTTGTAAATAATGAATATTATAAATTGTGCCAAAACTAATTGCTGAATGACATGATTTTGTCTATGGTTTTGATCACGTTACATTCCAAAGCTATTACCCCATGATTTTATTTTAATAATACGAAATAATCCTTGTCAGCCAGTAATGGGGGGGAGTATCAAAATGCCATTTTCATTTTCAGTTTTAATAACCTGCATTGTTCAGGAGGTTGCTTTTGAACTTCATAGTATAATTTTATACGCTATATAAGCTTCAACATAAGTAAACTTTAATATGTAACACATTTTTCAGTACATAATTTGGCATTCTGTACTTTAGCTTCTGAATATCTAGTATTATTCATGCTACTGACGAGGACCGATTAATGTGCAACTTATAGAGATTACTTTAACTCCTACAAATATATCTGTATAACCATGGATCATGTTGGAAGAGCTTTTCAGCTTATCATGTAAGTGTCTGACGTTGTTTCGGAAACTGAGATATTCTATCGGCAGGTTAAATAACTCGACAGGGACATGTGTAGGGTTTCATGTATTCTACATAACTAAAATATATCTATCTTTACAAGTAAAGCGAGTAATAAAACGAATGAAAATCAAATTTTTGAATGGCCTGATTTGGTGACAATGACTATGGCGACCGGAAGTTCATTTATGTCATTTTGTAGTAGCCCAATTCCAAATTAGCGCTGATATGGAAATGTAAGGGAATAATATCAAATATACAGATTTTAAAGTGATAGGAAACACTTGTATCTGGTTGTATCTATGACATTTACCAATAGCAAATGCAAATATATGCAACATTTGTTATTAGTCACTGGACGCCTATAGTGTAGGATAGGAAAAGGATAGGAATACAAGTGATTTGAAATATATATTGTTTTTTAAATCGATAAGTATCTATGATAATTTCGTCGGCTTCGACACAATGAAAAAATCTATGACCTTCCCTAGTATGGCCACTGGAATAATGACTGAAAGGGGGCAGTTCCTCTTATCCGTTTGTTTACAAAAAATACTAATTTAATCGTCTATGTGATTACCAATGGAATTACTATAGAATAATGCCGATACAAAGTTGAGGAATCCAAAACAAAGGGATGAGCGATCAATTTCCGGAAGTGTGTACAGTACTCTGGAGGAAACAGTGCTTCAAAATACCTAAATGCTACAAAATACCTATGGCACGCCTCATCAGAGCTTTACATATAAAGCAAAATCTAATAAACTATACTGCGGTTCTTGAAAAAACATTGGTCACCATGCGGCTGCTTCCAGCTATCCTCTCAGCTGTCCATCAAATAGCCCACAAGCCATTCCAGAATTAAACTAATTTCCACAAATCCCCACAGATCAGCTTTAAATTCTAATATAATAAAACACAACAGAACTGACTTAACAAATCAAACTAAAATCGCAAATACAAAAACTTCGAGCACAAATAACGTTGTAGAAAAATCTGAAGAGACCATATAATAAACAATGACAAGATTATCAAATGGGTAACCACATTAATTTCATTGATGCTACACCATGATCACAATATACAATCAACTCTGTAATTAACAAAGCGAATGAGGAACTACTCCAATGTCGACTAAACATATTTAAATCGAATGACGGACATGTGTATGTCGGAACTGAACAACACGTGGAGAATAACAGTAACAAATCAAACTAATAGAACAAACTACAAAATACTCCAATACTTCTCTAAAATTATTTTTATAAAAAAAAAATAAATGGTTTAAAACAGAAACTCCAGGAAGCAATTCGGCTTGCGCAAGATAAAGAATAGATGTTATAACCAATGAAACAAGATCAACACCAACCATAGCAATAAAAGTGCTAGCATACAATATTTTGAGTTAAGATAGCCAGGTGACTCAAGGCAGTGTTACAATCTTTCTGACAAATAATACAGAACAGAGAACTACATTACCAAATTCCTTTCAAAGTTCAGTAACACTCCACTTGTCATAGCAATGAAACACTGCGCAGACCATATTTACATAGCCTCGCTATATTCCATCCCACAAATGGACATCAAGTGCAGCCTATATATACTAAATCACTCAGAACAATATCAAATGTAATTCTAATTGCGAACTTCGACAGCCAACACTCAATGATGAGTGAAAAAAAAACATGATAACGGAAATATCTTATTCCAATAGTTACTACAATATTCTCTTATAAATGTAAATGTTGGATCTACGAGATTTGTGAATAATTCTGAAACTCATCAGACCGAATTCTGATCTCTCCAACAATCTCCAATAAGCGCGTATCTAAAACAGTTAATAAGAGTCATCCATCAGACCACAGTGAAATATATCTTCCTTTCAATTCTAAAATATAACATCATACAATTCACAAATCATAAGAAAGCAAACTGGAACACATTGAGATAAGCAATTGAACACATCAGTTACAAAACTCCACTTTAGTAGAATAGTACACACCATCAGCATATATAAAACATTAAATAAAAAATTTCGAAAGGAATCAAAAAGAAAATTGGGACATACAGAGAAATTCAAACTATCAAACACATGCACACATATAGAAAACTGTCACGACATCCAAAAATCATTCTGCAAATCCATATCATCAAAAGCAAAAGCAGGTACAAGATTACCAAGGTCACTGGATAATACCCTATTGCATCACATAATAATTTAAAAAAAATATTTTTTGCAAAATTTAAAAGATAAAGCCAAGAGAGACCAACACACGCATGCAGAAGAACTCCAAAAAATAAAGTTACATAAACAGCAGCAAAAATAAGTACACTTATAAATCATTTTCAAGACATTACAAATTAAAATAGTCAAGATAATCACAAAGGGAATATTGATATCCTCCTGGAAGAAATCACTCAAAACGTAATGACGAATATTTTTGGTTCCCGACAGATTTTCATATAAAGCCATGAGATTAAGCCCGTCGATGTTACACAACATTATCACATCTCTACATAACTCATCCGTCAAGCTTGGTTTCATATATCCACAATGAATAACCGCATACATTATGTTCATAACGAAATATAATACAAATCATTTTAATTGAGACATTTAACGCCAATTAAACTCACAAACATAATAGCTAAAATTTGAAAAAGCATACTAGCAAAAATATTAAATAGGTTTGTGTAGGGGGCGAATCTCATAAGAAAAGGCCAGACATGTTTAAGAACCGAAGTCTGAAGAATAGATCAACTCATACGCATAGTAACTGGAATGTATTGAATAACTGATTGAGTACTTTCGCCGTGTTCATAGATCTGACCTCAACATTTGATACCGTCCGGCATGATGACTTCTTGTACAATCTGTATGCACTCAATTATGCAACAACAAATTTACAAGGGTAAATTTATTTTTGACAAATAGGACTGCTCAGGACGTTTGGACACCATAAAAGTACAATACGCTGCCCTGAGCCCAATGTTATAAGCTAATTATATCAATGATACCCCAGAACATAAAAAAATACTATTATCATTCACGATATCGCTTACTGGGCAACACAAAAACTACTAGTTCTGCCATAAAAAATTAAAACATACAAAACATATTCGCCAAATGGTGTCACATTT
>JAGDQP010033253.1:0-18989 GCA_022664845.1 Lepisma saccharinum
TTGTTATCTGACAACTGTAATGCTTACTATTCGTAAGCTAATGTACAAGCTGAATAAATTGAAATTGAAATTGAAATTAATCTCAACGTTCGTAATTGTAGGTCTCATTCCAATTGATACGAGTAGCCAACAATTCTCATTTTTTTGTTTGTCCGTATTTCCTATACAACAATAATAATAATATAGAAATTCGGTATATGTGGCCTCCTGAAAAGAAACAATCCTTTGACTTAGCATTACTAACGATATCCAGTTTGCTTATTTCCGAGATATTTCCAGACCTTCAAATTTACGAAGTTAGCATTGTCAAATATTCTTTTGGGATTTTGTTTGGACATATCCCCATACCATTTCGGGACTTCGATATAATCTTTCTTTTGGGTAGTTAACTTTTGTCCCTAAATAGATTTAATAGAAACCTTTCGTGATCAGTAACTGGCGTTTCAATGCATGTCCGTTTTAAATCCTCTTTTTCTTCTGAGTGTCTTATCAGGAGGATGTGCATCTTGATGAATTCCAAAATCAGGATAGTCTGATTTCATTGGTTCTTACCACATAGGAGTTTCCTCTACTGGTGTAGTAAATATTTGTTTACCTTTTAGTTCTGTACTGCATTCTTTCATGTTATAATTGAGGTTACTTGTGGTGATATTTCAGAGATCTGATTTGTTTGAGTATCCAGAATTCTTTCAGTGGAAGCCTTGTGACTTTCCAATTTCTGATTCACTTCAATATGTCATTGAGGCATTTTATTCTCCAAAGATTCTATTTTTTTTCATTGATTTTTAATTCTGTGACATCATTTTTCTTCCGTCTTTCTCTGTTTTTCCTCTAACTTCTCTTTAATATCATCCTTTAATTTTTGCTAGTGTTCTTTGATAGTATCATGTAGTTTCTTCTGGGTTTCTGTAATGTCATCTTGTAATTTTTCTGGTTGTCCGTAATGTCATCCTGTAGTTTCTAGTGGTTTTCCTTTATATCTGTGCTGTTATCCTCCATCCGTTTCATGGCATGTAGTATTTTTGTCAACATACTTGTTTCGCCTTCAGTATCCCTTCCTCCTGATTTCTCGGCTGTATCTGGCGTAATTGAATGATCTTTTCTTATTAAAATATTGCTTCTTCCAGTAGCATCTATATCCGGATTCATCTTTTTTCTTGCTTTTCTCAGCGCCATAACGATGGTGCGCCAAATAAATGTAGAATGTCTCTACAACCCTTTGAATTCCTCTATAGTCAACTAGCTCAGTCTGCGTCGGATCTTGTACGTTGAGGGATCAGGTCGAACCTGCAGAACATACCCGTGTCCCTGTTCTCGTCCTTGACAGGATCGGGCGTGCTATAAAGTATGTGCGATTGTCCGGCAGGTGATTTTGGGAAATAAAATCAGATGATTCAGTTGAAGAAGGCCAGTTACTTAATTCGTATAGCCAAGGAGGTCATAGATCTCCTGAAACTACTTATAGTAGTGCTTTGAGAAACTTGTATACACTTTTTTTTTCTGGTGTCTTCCGTTCAAAGGGCTATGTCCTTTCTTCGAGTGCATAAGGTTACTTGGTGAAGTTAGAACTTAGTCTATTTGCATCATTTTATTAGTTGTTTTTGCATATTTTGTTTCGTGTTGAGCTTTAAATATATTTATAAGCAAGTCAATAAAATCAGAAGTGTTAACAAGTCGTGAGTCTAGATATATTGTTATTAATGTAGTGAGACAATAGCGAGTAAAGGGAAATACTACTGTAGTGATGAATACACGTGTCGTGATAAATGATATGGATGATATATGTTAAAGTCGTGTTTCCTCAGGTCATTCGGGTCCATAGATGTTGGAGAGGGGTGTAGGTAAACATAGGCGGCGAGTCAAGTGTGCTGTTAAGATGGATGGTATCCAAAGTATGGTAGAGTTGCCGTTTTCTATGCCTTTAGGGATATATTTGGTTCATAAAGATTCAAGATGGTGTAGAATAGTCGGAAATGAGATTTGGTCATACAGTGCAGCTGTTGGGGATGGCAATCTAATCCTGAAGAACAGTCGGAATGCATGTCTTTCAGTTATTTGTAATCGGTTGTAAAACGCTTCAGATGCGGATATCCAGGCTGTGTGTCCGTGTATCAAGCAGGGTATCATAAATACTTCGTAGGTTTTTAGGACTGTCTCTGCGTGTAATTCCCAAGATGTGCCTACGAGTCGTTTTAGTAGATTGAGTCTGGACGAGACTTGAGATTTTATTTTATCCAAGTGGGCATTCCAGTTGAGTTGGCTGTCAAAAACAATGCCCAAATATGTTGCAAGTGTCTGCGTTTCGATCCGGGAACCATGAACTGGGATGTTAAGTATATTAGGATTTCGTAGTATTTTTAAATCTCTTGCGTTGTATAAAGAGAGCTTGAGTTTTTGTAGCGTTTACTTCGAGTTTCCATCGGCGGAACCAATTTAGAAATGAATTTATTGTTGTCTGAGGAGTCCGGTTTATGTATTGAATTGACTTCCTTAATTCCTAAAAGTGCTGTGTCATCCGCATATTCAAAGAGTTTGATGTTTCTTGGTAGGGGTGGCATGTCAACAACATACATGATGTACAGTAAAGGTGAAAGTACTGATCCTTGTGGGACTCCAGTGTTTAGAATATAGGAAAAGATAAGGTTGAATTTATATTTATACATGCAAGGCGTCCTAAAAAAAATGAGTGGATGAGCGTATGTAGCTGACAAGAAGATGGAACTTACGTAACTTGAAGATTAAGCCAGCGTTCCGAACTTGATCAAAGGCTCTTTCTAAATCGAATAATAAAAGACAGGAAGGACGTGATGAATTGTAATGGTTGGTAATGGTATTTGTTAGTCGGAAGAGTTAATTTTTCAAATATAGCATTTAACATATAATTCTTAATATCTGTGAAATTAATAAGTTTAACTCTTAATAACTTTTAAATAGTAATAATAATAGTATAAAATATAAATAACTTTAAGCTAATAACATTAAATCCATAATTATAAATATGTTTTAACCTGTTCCATATTAAAATATTTTTCGTGGTGCTATATATTGAGCATTTTTGCAACTTTTTTATGAACATATTAGTCTTCAGCATTGAAGTACATATTAGTCTTAGTCATCAGTAAATAATTAATTTTAGATTATTTAACTGTTTGATTACTGTATACCTCTTGGTTTTTATACAACGCTATATTTACATAATCGTAGATTCATTATCAAGGGTATATCATCATTGCCTACCGCCACATGTCGTGTGATAATTTTTAAAATACTGTAATTTCGTCAATACCAGTATTGAGGTCCAGGGGGACGGGCGGGCGTAAGGAAGTCCTTTAAATAGAAATTTGAAGTTAATGTGTATCGATAAAATATATCTGAAATTTCAAATGTTTTGGGTCTCGTGGTTGTCTGGATGGTTAGCACACTTTCTTCTCCCTGTGCGCGTGGTCCCGAATTCTCACGGTCTAAAGTATTTCGGAGTAAATTTTAACAAAAGTTGTAGATCACGTAAGCTCATCAATTCGTGTAGGACCTAAATTTAGAATTTGAACAAAACCAACGACCTCGGAGTGCCCAAAAGGTTAACGCATTCGCTTTCTGTGCGTGTAATCACGTGCTCAAATCTCTATTTTTTTTTATCAGGAGTTAAATTCAGTTTGTGTAATGAACTTCTCTGGAAAGATGATTATGATAGTATTTTGTTCGCAATTAAATATTCAAGAATATAATTATACTATAGAAAATACTGTTTGCTAATAGTTCTCGAAAAATATCCGAGATAAGGATATACTAAGTGAAAATTTATTTTAAATAGATAATAACTGTATCGTTTACCTACATGATTTCTTGAATTAAGGCATGAAATATGTAAAAATACTATTTCTATAACATGAATCATAACGCACCTATTGTTTCTTCAGTAATCAGACACATTTGAATGTAATTTGTGAGTCCTTTAGGCAACTTTGGCTCAGATCGAATGGATGATGATGGGATGAATTGGCGGAATGAAGAAAGTGGGAGGTAACGGAAGGACCACGAGAAAATCAACGCACAAGGTGTTTGTCCACCATAAAGCTCACATGACATAAGCAGGGATCGAACCAACGATCCCTAGCACCAGAGATTGAGCGCTATACCATTTAGCCACTGCGGCCCAATTATCACACTTGTTTCTGTTTTGTATATTCAGTCCTTAAAAATGAAAAGTTTTCAGCCACGCTGAAGTTTTTGAAAAGTACTATTGAATGAGCTTGTTGCATTTTTAGAAAAGTAAAAATAGAAAAGACTATTAGCGATTGATTTTATGACCAGATTGAGTTAAAAAGCACTGACTCTCAATACTGAAGTCTGAGGATGATGAAACTTTAGTCTAAGTATCTCATCCGGATAATGAATCTCAAATATCCATTAATTCCCTGTATTTTTATAAGTTGTATACAATGCTTATTTAGTTAGTATTGGTTTCCTTCTTCAAATTGCAGCTAATCCTTCGAGAGCGAGGTATGAAATTGGACGAGTCCCTTTATACAACAGTTTGTGAAGCTTTGAAAGATGATTATGAGATTGTTCGACAGGCAGCTTTGAAGCTTGTGTGGGTTCTCAGCCAAACTTATCCGGAAAAGTAAGATATGAAATTATAATTCTTATTCAAAATCATATATATGTAGGTTATTATAAGTTTTTATTTACCATATAATCCTGTTTTTATTTTCTTTCTTTAATGTAGATACGTTCATATGTTAAGGCTTTTATCTTCTATATGAGGCAAATACTTGAAAGTTTATTTGAATTTGTCTTTGCGGAAAGAGCACACGTGTACAAGAAATTAATGTAACATGTGCCCTTTCTTCAATGACCGATTCAATGTAAAAGAATGAGTTTCTTAATACATATAGTAACTTAAGAAATTTTCTGTACTACTGACTGATAACGTAGTCTGCAACCAGAAAGTGCTTTGGTTTGGCTACTGCTTTTTTTTTTTTTTTTTTTTTTTCATCTGCATATACGCTTTACCATACTCTGAATACTCGTCTCAGTATGTCAAGAGTTATTATTAAGGTTGTAAGCTATAGTGGGAATTTTCTGAGGTAGCCACTAAGGAGATAATGGGAAAATAATTTGTTAACTAAAACTGATATTTTGCCTCGATTTTTTTTCACCGAGCGGTCGTAGCTCAGTTTGTAGAGCATTGGCTTAGCAATCGAAAGGTGCTGGTAACAGTCCCAGCGGCGCTCATAGTAACTGAGGTTTTTCCCCAGTCATACCAGACAAATGCCGGGATGGTATCTATAAACGAGTTCCTGACCTTACAACATCATTTTCCTACATTATTCCGGCCTGAGCCTTAGATGCCTAAAGCACATAAATGAATTCAAATTCAAACGAATTGAAGTTTAGAACCCCTCGACAACAATCTTCAATAATCACCTGTGGTCAGTCATGGAAAACTTCAATTTCATTTACGAGACAAATTGCGAATACAGTGGAACCTCGATATATCGAATTCCTTGAAGTTGGAACCTCGATATATCGAATTCCTTGAAGTCCTCGATATTTCGAATCTTCATACTTGCTTGGCTTGGCATCACACTTCTATATATCGAAATTTTATTGAAAAACCTCTAAATATCGAAGTTGCTTCGAAATATAGAGGTTTATATTAATAAACCTTCCCCCTTAAAGTTCGATATATCGAGGTTCCACTGTATTTTCTTAACATTAATACGATCTGCTCAATATGAAATTTTACTTGTTGCCGTGTGTATGTGTGTGTGGTTGTTTTTAAAGACTTCTTGAGAGTTCACATTCACTTCAGTGTCATGTGGAACTTGTTCAGTAAAAACGCCTCTTTGCGTCTTCTCACCAATAGAAACGTTCTTATGTCATTTCTTGTATGATTTGTCATGACTTGCTTCATTGGTCTCTCTTAACGGACCTATTTTTTTGGTTCTCTCGTAATAACGCTTGGTCAGTCTGCAACGCAGGCTAGCGTTTATCAGATTGTTTTTAAGTCTAAGAGTGGTGTGTACTTTTTATTTGGTTAGTTTTCTCCATTTTTAGCTTTCACACTAACGTCTCAATCAAAGCAGGGAGAGAGAAACTCATTTCAGATTTGAGTTCAGCAGCCCCGATTTATATGATCATTCTAGACTCTAAAGCTGCCAGGTCCTTTCCATTAGCTTATCTTCTCTTCGTGTAAAGATTGCATGCTGATTTTACTATACTCATTTATGTGAAGTAATTTTGATGGGAACTTGTTTGTGCTTGTTTTAAAACTTTTGCGGTAAACTTGTGTCATTATTAAAACGAAGACGGTGTTTTAGAATATTGTTCTTCAATAAACTCAGTGTAAACATACGACAATGCAGTTAAAACAGTGAAATGTATCAACCCAGGCGATGTTGTGTAGTAGTTACGGTCACAGACTTTCGATCGGCTCTTGTACGCACGCACAAGAAAGTTCTTATGCCGACCAACTTGATGGAGAGGTTTTCCAGTTCTATCCTCAGTTTCATCAAGCGAATGCCGGCACGTACTTGGACTAAAACCCTGGGCGCAACTATATCTCTTCCTTGCCGAGGGACGTCATCTCTCATACATGTCATGAGCCAAGGGCCGTAGAAATAAATCAAATCAAAGATAAAATCCAGAAGTTCTGACATATCATCTTACACTTCCCACCCTTCGTGGTCTTGTGGCTAAGCTATGGAACTCATTAATAGTACTAGGGAAATGCAAGTACGAGTCTTGCTGCCATCCATCCTCACTGAGATTCCCATCGTTTTCCTTAATGTCACTGGGGAATGTCGGATGGTACCTAAGGCAAAACCTTAGGTGCAGCATTTCGCCGGAAAAGTGGTCGCGAAGGGATGCCTTTCATCAGACTTGTGACATGCTTGCACTAGGACCATGAAATTTTGTGTGCATGTACTTGTCTTCTTTATGTATATACGCATGTTACTTAATGTACCATCCAACAGCTGTGACACATTTGGTGCACCGTTCTTTCAATGCCGTAAATACACTTGGTCACAAGGGAACAGAAATCAAAGAGGAAGGAAATTTTTCTCGAACTCCAGAACACTTTCGGTGGTGACTCTCCACAAAGCTTTGATGGCGTGATCACAGAGTTGCGGTTGTTTTATATGCATTCTGAGAGTAAAACGTAGTCCATGAAATGGCGTTATTTTTTCTCCAAGGAAGGAAAGAAACGAGACTCCCAGATCAGAGGACAAATTAATGTCCACATCCTTCTGGGATCACCGTGGCGTAATCTTCATGGACTTTTTGGAACATGGAGCAACAATTAATAGAGAGCAGTATTATTTGTCACTGGCAAAGCTGCGACGTGCTCTAACCGAAATAAAGTTATCAAACTGCACCAAGTTAATACGAGGCCCACTCTGCCATTCACACACAGCAGAAAACCAGAGGGATGGGATGGGAAGTGGTCCCTCAACTTCCCTATAGACCGGACCTGACCCCGTCCGATTTCTTGCTATTTGGTCGTCTGAAGACGCACCGTCGTGGTAGGTAGTGTGCCAGTGATCAAGAACGCACTGCGTGTGTGAAACAGTGATGTAATAGTCAGCGTCCGGGCTTTAAGTGTGTCACAGCTGTTGAAGGGTACATTAAGTAACATGCGTATATACATAAAGGACACAAGTATATGCACACAAAATTTCATGGTCCTAGTGCTACTATTAAAAAAGTTATGGCCCACTGTGCAAAACTTTTTGAACGCCCTTTGTACATATATAAATAGCCATCATAATGTAAATTAATTAATTTAAATAAACGCTGTGCACTGAGCAAGAAATTGTAATGAGACCCTTTTCCTCCCACATCTTAACACCCTTGTAGACACATATTATGGATTACTTATGTTAAATCTAAAAAAAAAAAAAAAATAATAATAAGATAAAGCATATATGATAAAAGAAGCGTTGTACTTCTTAAGTTGATTTTCTTTATGGAATGAAGTAAATATATGCATTTTAAAAATCTTTATGGCTGCTTTCCCAATTCACTATAAATAACGTATTGCGCAGTTCCGAGTTCTGTAGACCTCTGACAGGGGTCCTGGCTAGCGCGCGGGGTGAAGTGGGAAGTGCAGAACCAATCAGCGACAAAGTAGCGCTTTCACTACCTACCTCACATTACGACTCTTCCCTCGCGGCTACAGAACTCTGAACAAGACAATAGTAAGTTTTCGGATTACTTTATTAAGATGAGTATTGAAATATTTTTAAGAAAGCTATGATGCGATGAAGACTAAACAAATCCTGTAAGTGGTACTTACTGGTGTGGATGAGCAGTCTTGAAGTGGCAAAGAAGAAACAAAATATTTCTCTCAATTTTCTAACTCTCGAGAGCAGTGTCCGCTTTCATGATCACAGAAAAGACGCCGAAATATTTAATGTAAGAGGAATAGTTGGAGAGTGGAATAAAGTTGTAGAAAACAAGGAAAAGAAGGAGTAGTAGTGATTCAACATATTATTTGAGAAAGACAGATAGTGACTTCCGTGATTAGAACCAATACGTCGTGACCAAATAGCACAAAATCACAATTAATGGTGAAATTGGTGGGTAAATGCAAGCTAGCTAAACGATTCTTGTCATACATATGCCTCATTGTACGAATAATGCTTCATAAAAAAAAACACAAAAAAAACACTGGTGTAACAGGCCTATAGGCCCTGAGCCTGCCCCAACGCCATCTGTCCGTGTTTGGTGGAACTACGTCCACCTGAGTAACGGCTGTGTGGTCAGCACTGCGCGTGCCTAACCACGAACAGGCGTGTCAGGGGCTTACCAGACCGAATAATGCTTCATAGTGTAAAACAAATCTTTATACTTTTCATTGTTACCAGAGAAACCTGGGGAGGTCAGGGAATTCCATATTTTAAAATTGCGGAGCAAACTTAGGTAAAAGAATATTAGTATGTACGTGAACTACGTCGTTAATTTTTGCAGAAAATTTTATTCGAAGTTTCGGCTTGACTCTTAAGCCATCAACTAGAGTTACTACGTAAAAGGAGACACCGAAGATAGAAGTACTTCATGTGTATCCTCCATATTGTGATGGTAGTTTTTACATCACATTATAGAAGACACATTAGGCAAATTTTCCATAGTGTATACTCCAGTTTTCCTATCATTTGTCTCCTTTTACGTAGTAGCTTCTGTTGGTGACTTAAATGCCGAGACGAAACGTTGCGCAGGAATTTTGTGTCAAAGTTAACAGAGAAGTTGTTCACGTAAATAATCATTTAATATACCTTCTTCGCATAATGCCGATATTTAAGTTGGCTAACAGAACTTTTCTTCAATAGTATGTACTTGAAGATGATTCCAAAAAAACGTACGGAGTCATTTATTAACACTAAATCTATATAGCGCAAATAACATATAGTTGTAATTTAAATACAAGTGATGGGTACTGACAGCGGTGTGGCCAGACAAATTGTCGCGGGGGGGCCTCATATTTGCTTAGGGGGGCACCTGTACAAATAGCAAAGAGTATCACATACTTCATGTTTATCCAAAATAATTCAGCGTTTAGTGCATAGTGCATTGAAAACCGACTAGCTTGGCTGCTCGACCACTTTCTTTTTTTTTAAATATTTATATCCCTTACATAAGAACAGTTTAAAACGGATATCATTTTTATACGAACCGATTGATTAATGGCGGCCAGTTTTGTATTGAGGCGGAAAAAAAAAGTTAGCCGATTTTTAAGGAAAATGTAATATCTCCGGACTGGTTTATCATAGGATATTCAAACAAAAACATTCTCTCCAGTAACATCTACTGGATAATTTTAGTCATTTGCATGAAAAACTTAAAACGTAATCGAACTGGTCAAAATACATCCAACTGTGATTGTCGAAACAGTTCGGGGTGATTTTTCACGCGGAAGGGATTGAATATTAAGGTTGATTTCTTGTACACTATTACATATCAAAGTATATTGAATGTATACAGAATATGAAGGCTTATATATTCTTCCTTAACATTTTATGAATTTTTGAAAATAAAAATTGTGTATTTTATGCATATTGGTGGGACAAAATAAAAAAAAAAAAAAAAAAAAAAAATCACATGTTATACATTTATGTCAGGAGAAACTACGGTAGAAATTTCAGCTTTGATATTTGGGTGTGAAGAGAGTTACAAATTTGCAAATCGTTGAATGATGCTTGTGCACGCTTTGGTAGGAACATTGAAGATCCTTCTCTGATGAGAGACCATTTAAAAATCTAATTTTTCCACAATTTATACACTTATGTAAGGAGCAATTACGGTAGAAATTCCAACTTTGATATTTGAGTTTGAAGGAAGTTACAGATTTGCAAATAGAGGATGCATAATGATCGTGCGTGCTTTAGTAACTCGTAGAAAGAATAGTTCTGAAAAGAAATATTCTGTATTATTATCAGAATTATGATTTTAACTACTGTAATGATAATTAAAATGGTTAAGTATTAATAGATGCAGAGAACTAGATAAGCGCTTCACACACACAGAAAGGTGTCAACGTTTTCCCAAAGGTTTGGTTGGATATGGAAATGCGGAGTAGCCATAGTGCGTGAAATAGTTCAGGAGAGTCGTCTTGGAACATCTAAAAAAAAAACTGGAAAGCCTGGAAAGTGTATGTCTGGTGAATCGTGATTCATATTACGAATGCAAGTAATTTATTTCTGTCCAATGTGTTGTTTTTGAATTTAGTTTGTAAGGCCTTTAGGCAACGACAATACCCCGAGGAAACCTACTGCATTCGGTATTTGTCCACCACTAAGCCCACATGGAACGAGCAGAGATCGAGCCACGACCCCAATCACCAGATGTGAGCGCTCTACCATTAAGCCACCGTGGCTTCTGTTAGTTTTTTTATATTTGTGGTACAGGTAAGATGTTGGTTGAAAGCCTCACAACCACGTCAAGGTCTCTTACCTTCTGTGAGGGCCTCTAGTATTTTTAAAGTTGGTAGAGGGACGCAAGATTGCTTGTACCGTACAATCTTACGCCGGAGAACCAACTCACACAGCGCTTGGTCGACTGTGTGTACGCGGCTGGTGTTCTCGAATATGTGTGTGTGTGTGTTTTCCTATTTCTGAAGCCATGGTAGGAAGATCCTTGCCGGGTACTCTTCAGCAAGCCATTTGTTTATTTACTTATGTCGGACGCACGAGAATATTTTTCGAATATTGAAGAAAAAAATGTAGTCATGGATTCAGTGATAGTGAAAGAGTATTGTTAATAAAATATAGCTTTTGTTGTACTTCGTTGCATGGTTAGTACATTGACACTTAACGATTGTTATCTCTGCTAATTGTACAGTACAACAATTCAGTTTGCTTTAACTGAAAATTCTTAATTTTTATAGCGTCAGTATGTTAAATGGTAAAAATCAGAGATGTCGTTTATATTAGCTAAGTCGTTATCTTTATGCAGATAGTTTTCAGAAGAATATACAGTATTATAGTCTAGACTAGGCGTGACTAATTTCTTTCTATAAGAAAGCCAATGTATGGTGAGTGATCGTGTCATGGACCATCGTCAGAAATAATGAATATAACTAAGATATCAATCAGTCTTTGGCCGATTTGATAACACACATAATTTAATATAGCTTTTATTTTCCCGCGGGACACAAAATAACATACTGCTCGCGGACCAGCTGTTGACCTGCTCTAAAACATCCAAGGGTTAGAAGTTTGGATATACCTAACATCCAGTGTGGTTATCTCTATGTTTGGACAAATTTGACTGTCATTGAAACTGAACTCTTTGATATCATGACTTAGTCTGTCCATACATGCAAGTTGTCGGAGGTTGTGAACCAAATTTTTTCTCTAACCTATCCAGAGTGTACAGTTTCAAGGTAATTAATTATCATCACTTCCTAAATGGAAGTTTTAATTAATCACAGCGGTACCATCTGTTCTGGTTCATCCAACCTGCGGTATAAAAGAAACATAAAAAGTGTTTTAAGTTTAATAAGCTGTTTAACCACACTGACTATAGTTATTTGTAATGAAACACTTCTGCGTTTAATCTTTGTAACCTACAAAAGCTGAGCCAGTTAATCGCTCGATTAACCTAAAATTGCAAATTATGGCTTCAGAGTAGTTTTTAGGCAATACGAAGAGAATACGAAGTCAGGATGACTCACTTTACATTATTTTCGAAATTAATTGAAATCAGTCTACTGTTGAGGTTCTGTGTTACATTCGTTTCGATTCCTGTCATTTGAAGTTTCAAAAATCATGTACTAATTCACACTAGCTTTCGTTCCGTTGTACGTTTATTGGTTGTACTTTAAGCTTGCGTCAGGTGTACTTTCTATGAACGAAAAGAACACTTACGAACTGAATTTAGTTGAGATGGGGTTGGATTAGCTTAGTTCTAGCTAACTGTCCTGTTTCAGGAAGTGCCCGACGCATACTGAATAATAACCTGTTTATTCTTCTGCGATCTTTTTTAAAATCATTATAAGTGTAATTTAGAACTTGCAAAACCACTCTCGAACCAGTTTTACACGATGAAACATAAACAGTGTAGAAGCTGACATCCCAGCGCATCTCCTGAGTCGCAGTAATTGGTACATCGTGATTGACTTTGCAGTAGCGGTGTTCCGAAGTGCGAAGTCCATTTTGACATTCCGAACACCCGGACTTTACAGTAAGTTTTTTCTTTTGTAGTGAGTATAGCTTGCATAACCCAGTAATTTGAACGAATCGTACAGGTTTAGTTTCGGTTGTATAAACTAGTTCGTTCATTCGTAGGAAAATGTAAAACAACATTGTTCATAACATTCAGAAATATTTACATATCTACATTTTTTAAACACATATTGAAAAGAATGACACACTGAGCATTTGTCAATAATTAACGGGAAATTAAACGTTAGTAACAACATTAATAATTATAATTTTTTTATAGGTGCACAATTATCATCACTGTTAGTCTGCTTTCTTTGAATATATACAAACGTAATAGGTGCATTGAAAGATGTAACATTGTGACGGGAGACAAAAGTTGGGGGGATCATAATGATTCACAAGAAAAAATGGCACCACATGGAGTACAGTTGACGTAGCAGGCACTCATACAGAACAAGTGAACGAAATTTCACGAACCTTGGCATGTTTATAGTGGGGGCATGCAGTTAACAGGTTACTCTTTGTACTGTTTTGTTTTCGCTTAAGTGCACGTTCAGATCGGCGTGGTGAGCCTCGTTTAACCACCCATGTCGACCTTTTTTTCGCTGTTGTATTTCAGTGTTTTTTTAAACAATGACAAGCCATAGTAATATTTTCATTCTATTTTTTCTTTGGTAGATTTATGAAATGTGTTTGTAGGCAAAACAATTAAGTCGTATTTTTCGTGCTCTGGGGGGTAACATCTTCGGTCTTGCCACTCCTGAAAGAAACAGTGTTCACATCGAAGGAAATAGTTAATAACTATGTTTTGTCCTCCGGGTTACCGGGTCTAAGTCGGATCACCGGGTCAGACCGGTTCCGAAGCCTAGAACCGGTGACCCTTTTCAACTTTGATCTGTGGTGACTTGGAATATGGTGGATCAGGCGAAATAGTTTGCGTTGTGAGTATGAATTTTTCATTGTACGAAGTAGCTTGTGTTGTTTGGAGACTTCCAGTATTTTTATTTGTACTATTACTTTCATTAGTACTGCTCTCAGTACCACTACTACTACTACTACTACTACTAATAATAATAATAAATGATGGTAACTGTTACCGAGCCGTCGTAGCTCAGATGGTAGAGCGTTGGCTTAGCACTCGGAAGATACTGGGAAAGATCCTGGCGTCCGTCCATCCCGACTGTGGTTTTTCCAGAGTATTTCCTGTCACATCAGGCAAATGGCGGGGTGTACCTTCAAGTCACGTCCTGGCCAACATCCTCTCCCCTACCCAATTCCAGCCTGAAACAAAGTTGCCTAAACAGGGTGTCTACTGACCTGGAATACCTCGAATTAGCCTGTAATTCTGCTTTGGACCTGGAAAACGTGGAATTCAAACAGAAACATAAAAACTTTTTTAAGTTATTTCCAACTTAAATTTTCACTTCATTAATGTCCACTCTATAAACATTTAGAGTCTTTATCGATCTTTATTGAATTGGTAAACTTAAGGTCACAGAATGAGGCACATAAAGTAAATAATTTTTGTTAGAAGCTCCTCAGGGACTTTCAGACTTCTTGTGAGTACATGTGTAGCCGAAGGTACCCGAGCTGATATCAACCATCTTCTTTCTGATTGATTCTCTGTTTTCTCCTCATTTCATCTTTCTCTTATCCTGTGTTATAATCGTAAATGTTTTTTTTTTTTTTTTTTTTTCCTAATTGGGCTAATATGGTTATTTGCTTTGGTTCTTACGTTAAACTAAGGTTTGAAATGGCCTTAACTTCAGTGTGTATTTTGTCAAGTATTTGAATTCAAATAATCATTTAAACTCACAGAGTTTAATTACCCAATTACGACTATTATGACTCACCTTAAAGTAAGTTGTTTTTATGTCATCCTCTTAAGTAGTTGCTTCAGTAAGAAATGGCTAGGCCTTTCAGAGCCTCGTTCAGTCTTCAGGCCGTCGTCAAGTGTGTGTAGCTTTTTGTGAGATTAGATTGTAAGTAAATACTACGACCAGCTAATTTCCTGAGCTACACGTTTCTTAGATTTCCACTTATTTACCCCCTTTGGATGTGTTAAAATATACTCGGAACAGGAATTTGTTGTAAATATGGCCTAAATACATTTTACCTACACATGGCAGATATTCGACTCTAATTCTTCCCATATTGCCCCAGCTACTCAAACTACTACCTTCTTCTTCTTCTTCTTCTTATTATTATTATTAACAACAACAACAACAACAACAACAACAACAACAACAACAACAACAACAACAACAACAACAACAACAACAACAACAACAACAACAACAACAACAACAACAACAACAACAACAACAAGAAGAAGAAGAAGAAGTCTTTGGCGTCTAGCAAAAGTGACACCAGAGTAATTTTAAAATAGTGGGGTTTTACAGTTGGACTCAAGTGTTTCGGTTAATATATAATGCACATCTTTCCACATACATACATAAACTTCACAATAGACAATCTAATCTCACAAAAACTACAGACACACTAAAATTACACCTTTATGACGCCCAAAAGACGAAGCAAGAGCCGCTCCGAAAGGCCTGTACATTTAATATTGAAGCAATTAGAGGTCGATATTTGAAACTTTGCTTTAAGATGAATCATGTTAGTTGGAGGTTAAATTCAGTTGATTTCCTCTTGTTTAGGTAACATTGTCGTAGTTGGGTATTTGATAAAATAGCATGTTTTGTTTGTTTGCAAGAAAATGTTATAAATTAATAATACATAGTATAAATAAGGTAACTGACCATTCCCCATCCAAAAGAAATATGCAGTAAAATGGGTTTCAATAAAAATAAAAATAATAAAAAAAGTATTGGTTAGTTTCACTAAAATTTTGCCAACAATTTCAGTTAAATATGCAGAAAGATATATTATATTTTCTAAATTTTGGAACTGAACTAATATTTCGTTTCAAACTTTATTTTAAAAAAATGAATTATACATTCAAGTTGTATATACTATTTGGTTGGTTGGTTGGTTGTTGCTACACAATTTTCTCGGCTGCCTTCTGTTAGGGAATATTCTACTATATTTTCTTGTTTGAAATCTATTGAAAATGTGCATATTTTTTTTTCATGCTCTATAATAACTTAAGAAAATAGGTATGTTCTTGGTATTTTCTTCTTTTAATTGACAAATTAATTTATTTTTGTTTGTTTGTTTGCAAGAATTTTTTTTTTATAAATTACGACCTGGAAAACCTGGAATTTCAAAATTAACATTTTGTGGACACCCTGTAGATGCTGCCTCGAATTTTGACGTTTTGGGACAATTTGAAAAACATTATCAGTTAGCTTTTCCACTCTACAGGTGTATGTCTAGTAGAGTATATAGAAAAATATTCATGTGTAGAACACAAAGATCAGATTAAAAAATAGCACGTAAAGCACAAATATTAATACGAAGCAAACATACATCGATAAAGGCATGTTTAGGAAAAGGAAAAAAAAAAAAACGTGATTGACCCACCACTGTTTCCGTTGAATACATTTTATGTTAATAGATAGTGCCGTATATTATTGTCGTCTTTAGAGGCATCTTGATTACATTTGTGTGTTGAAAATGATCCTCTTGTATTTTGTTCACAGTATTATCGTGTTGCCTGACAGTGAGGAGGAAGTGAGGTTAGTGGATGATGCATTTGGTAAAGTTTGTAATACCATTAACGATTTATCGATGCATGTACGCACGCAAGCAGCCCAGCTTTTAGGTTCCATGACCCTGGTCAGTCCAAAGTTCTTGCAGCAGACGCTGGATAAAAAGCTCATGTCAAACATGAGGGTAAGTTGTTTACTTCGTAGATTTTAAATTTAAATTTGTAGTCTAGCTGACTGTGGTTTTACCTGGTTATTTTCCTATTTGACCCACCATTCGAATGCTCAAAATGTGTAATTTAGGGCTTGATTGAACGCTGTTGATTTGTAATAGTTACATACAGTTACAGTGTTCGATTTGTAAGGAAAGTTCATAGTTTTTCCCTACTCTGCAACGTTTCCGGGCTCTGTTTACCGATACATACCTCTAGCCTGGGTTATGAGCATGCCTAAAATATGGTATTCTGCGTGTCTTACTAATTATACACCTTCATTGAAAACTGTACAAGTCGATCACTGGTTAGATATGTTGGTCTCAGTCTTAGTGTTGTACATAATTAGAGATGGTAATCTTTTCATTAAGGAGGCACCTGGTTTTGCGTCCTCCTGCCAGCCATCCTGACATGTTTTCCTCACTTCTACCAGACGAAGTGCCTAGACATAGACCTTGCTCATCCTTTATCCCGGAAGAATGCTCGCCGAGATACTTCATCCCTCAGACAGATTTAAATTAAAATGCTAATTCTAGAAGATAATTGTTTGTTTTATTATTGATAACAAAACGGGTATGAAAGGCGTGAAGCATGGTAATTTTTTGTACACTTTCTGTGTTTGGTATTAAGTTGGAGAATGTTCAGATAAATGGATCGGTGAGCTGTCGGGGAATGGAAACTCAAATCTCCAGCTGACCATACGCGTGTTGTACTGTACCATTAAATGATGATCATATTTATACATATGATTTGTTTTTCAAACCTCAGCTTAATAGGTTGGAAGCAGAGGCATTCGATGTTTCCAGCGAACAGTGGCCGGCAAGCAGAAGATCGAGGTTTAATTTCGTTTAATCCAGTGATGATTTTTCTGTACATTTTCAACATGTAAGGTTCGTCGTCGTCGTTGTTGTTAGATAATAATAATAATAATAATAATGACGATAAGGACAGCCTTAAGTCCTGTTGCCGGCAGTGGACAGGTTTTCTTGGGTTCTCGGTTTCACTAGGTGAATGCGGAATGGTGCCTTAAGTGCAATGTTATTTTTTCCAATTCCTTTGAAGAGTGCTTGCCGAGGGTCGTCATCCCTCGGACTTGTGACGGGCTTAGGTCGTAGCTACTATTCCTACCTATTAGGATAAATTAAACTGTTAAAGAATAGTGAATAGAATCTGTTTTAACGTCTGTGAACGTATACGTGGAGAATGGAGGTAGTGGCAATAATCACCTTATATAATTGATTTCGTTTATTGTAATTGTTTGTCTTAAATATATTTACTTTCGCTTGAAGAAGGTGTGCTTACAATCAACTGAATTCACGTCTATTTTAAATTGCAACTAACCTCAAGCTGGCATCATATTGCTTGGATCATTCTCTGAAAATGGCGGCAAATGGTGTCCGTGACGATTACTTTAATAACAGAACACAGAAATCAGATGCATTAAATAGGAATGGTTTTCTATTTCACACAAATATGAAGAGGGAAGGAGAAGAAGAACCCAAATATCACTATCCTGTCTTGTCCTGAAACAGTGTTTGAAAATGACCTTTTTCTACGCACGGAGGACTAATATATGAGAAACCACTACGCACGGAGGACTAATATATGAGAAACCATACGTACCTGTGTACATAATCGTATATTGTCCTAGTTATCATCGGAAATTTCTTCTCGCTAAGTACTTTTCACTTTCCTTCAGAAGGATTCTCAGGCGAACAACGATTATTGTATGGAAATGTTTTTCTGTATCTATACGAGTATTTAAAATGTAAATAAAGTGCGTAAGAAAGCATAGAATTTTAAAAATGAGAATTGTGTAAGGTTTCTAACGTCACTTACATATTTTGGAAGATAGTAAAAGAAGACGATCGTCTCAACTGATTTGGCACTAGCCTGTACCAACAGGAAGGGGGATGGGAACTATAATTCCCTCAGAAAGAGAATATTAAGCATGTTATGACAACATTGTAATCTTCCTTCCCGTCTTCCTTTATTCAACTCCTGTACTGGAGCTTTAGGGTGTTAAGTGATTCACAAAACAATTGATTTCTGCAAATCAGGTACGGGCCAGTCACTATCCTGGCACTTACAGTTCTTTACCAGATGATGATAATTTTCTAAGTAGATCACTCGGATAGATCAGAAATAATATAGAATGGGAGATAATCATAGTTGCCTTCAACAGGAGCACTTGAAAACCTCCAACTTCCGTTCTTATTTGTAGAAAAGCATCTTAGCGGCCAAAATTTGATGTTTCGATTTCGGGATTTTTGGAGTGGTCAAATGAGTGTGGCCCATATTTACTGACATTTTATAAGAGACCGTCTAAAATGCAATTGTAATATGTTTCAAATGTTTAAAGTTCAGTTTATGGCATTTCTGGAGACCGACCTGTCAACCGTGCATTTCAGCGTCTATTAACTGCAACAATTTATTAACACTGAAATTATGTTAACAATATATGAAGTTGTTAGTACGTAAGTAAATATCTTGTG
>JAGDQP010033254.1:0-20781 GCA_022664845.1 Lepisma saccharinum
GTTTCACAGTGACCCGGTGCCTTCGGGAGCGAGGGGGGGGGGGGAAGTCCGAGGTCTATCTGTGTGTGAAATTTACGTAATTTGCAAAAGAAATAAGACTATTTTTTAAAAAAACAATCGGAAATCGGGGAGAATCCGGACTCCCATCCCCTAAATTATCAATGGCTTAAGTAGTTTGAAAATGCCTCTATACGGACACATTACTCAACATGTCAAACGTTTGGAAACCGCTTACCTAAACTAATAGGCTAGTTTGCCATCACGACGAGTCAAAAATTTGTAAGAAAGGAGTTTTGATAGCCATCCAACAAACATTTCAAGAAATCTTTCGCTTTCTATTAATGAAGCAAGGTTTGGAAAAACGTTAGCAAATCTGACAAGATGATCTAAAATTAAAACACTTGATTACTATCTGCTCTGATTGCACTGTATGCACACTTGAAATTAAAATAACTGCATCGATAATATAGTTCATTCAGTTACCAGGAGGAGCCCTTACGAGTGTTATGCGGAGAAGAGTGCCCATTGGTTGAGGCGCGAGTTACGTCATCGATTGGACTCTAGGAGACAGTCTTCTTTCTCTGCAACTATTCTGTCTCAATAAAATCTTAAAATTTACTATGTGGAATCTAATTATTTTCTTTATTAACTGTATTAATAAGGAATGAATCCTTTGGAAGGATACTAAAATGAAATTTATGGAATTTACAAATTCAATTGCGAACAAAAGATTAAATTTAAACAAATAAATATAAAAAACATTTACAATTAATGATACGCACCGCATACCTGACAACTTTTGATCAAAACTTAAAGAAATGGTCTTTTTACTAGTTAAACCCAATCTTTGTACAAGATAACAGTAACTAAAATAATGTTAACGTGTCACTCAACAACATTTGGGGCCGAGTTTGAATCAATGAATAATTATTTGTGACATATTGCTTACATTTATCTTCCTTGCTATATTTCACTCGTATTTGTTTTATTTTTTTAAAACAGTCATAATTTTACTGAAAGTACATTATTATTATTTATTATTTCCTGTACTTTTATGTATTCCTATCGTGCTATATTAGCTTATCAAGCTGTTAATAGCATGTAAATAAATAAATACATACATGCATAAATACATATTATTATTGTAATTAACAGAGCACCGTGGAGCCATGGTAATGTGCTGCTACCAAAAGCGGATCTATCCAATCGAAATCTCGGGACAGACCATCCTAAGTGCGAATTTTCCTTTTTCTTCATCAGTATTTTAAAGCAACTGGAATGGTACTTTCGTTTTAACCACGGCATCTTCTTTCCTTATTTACTTTTTCATCTTTTAATTTTGTTGTTTGTAACCATGTATAATTAATTTTGGACTGTATTCGAAAATATTAAAAATAAAAATAAATAAATGTTATTCCTAGAATTTTAATTATTATTATTATAGTGAAATGAGAAACGCAGAAAGACATATCCCTCGAGTTATACTTATGCTGAAGCGTCATAATTGCATGTATGCGCCATTTTAGTGACTTTAACTTCTACCCGTCACGATTATACGAGTGCAATGCTTATTAAAATCTATAAACATACATGCCCACGGCGGGTTCAACTACTTCGGCCATCGATTTGAAAGCGTATTAGGATAAAAAAAAATGTACTCCTTCTTCAGCAAAAAATAAAATGTATGGCTATGTATAGTGTACATTCTCGAAATATTGCCAACAATGTAATTAATAACATACAAGAAAATGGCGGTTTATATCCTTTTTTTCTTTCGGAAAGGAAAGAGTTATATACATAACTTTTCAATCTTATTTTTTCTCAGCTACAATACAGAACACGACCAGAAACTAGGGCCTGTTTAAACCGACGTATGTGGGTCTATGGGACAATATCAGACACGTTAAACTACAGAAGTTCGAAGGCGGGAGAGTTGCCAATCTGGAAGGAAGGAAATGCGGGAGCTTACTGAGAAACTAAGCAACGTGCTAAAGAGTTACAACATAAACGTTAAACCACAGAACACAGATGTTAAATCTTCTAACCCACAGAATATCTCATGCATGTTTTAGTTTCCCACGCATTTTGCGTGAGAGCTGACATGTCTGCAATATAAAGTTGTTGAAGAAATATATTTATACGATTTTAAAATTTATTATTATATATCCAAGGAGTAGATTATAGAAGCGGCCGTGGCGATGAAGTACCATCCCGGCATTTAGGCCTACTTGTAGGCCAGGAAAACTTTTTTTAGGACGGCCGGTTCAAAGATCACAATCCAGATCTTCCCAACTGCTGAACGAGCAAACTATCATAGCTCCAAGCTCCATTTATTATCACTCAGCTTATACATATACCGTAATAACATTCATATTTAAATATATTTCAAACGACAAAAAGAGCAAAACAAAGGATCCTGTACTAAATACTTTTTGTAAGTGGTTGGTAGTACAGTTATACCTTATTTGCAGTTTCGCTTCTAAAAGTTGGACGGTATAAATGCCAGTTATATCTATTCATATATGGAGGGACACCTGCTCGTAACTTTTTTCTTAAAGGTCAATTTAATGACAGACCGTAACTCTTGCACAGATCTCTGAAAGGAAATTTACGTAATACATTTTAGAGCTATTAGCGTTAAATTTGTTCTTTCTTTTCCACACCAAAATCTACTCCTTCCTCGTATTTTTATATTTGGAAAAAGCATGACATCTAACATCTTTATTGTTAAGTTCTGTATTTTTACAGTTTGCAATTGCATATTTGTTATTATTATTCATCATTTAAACACACATGTACATTGTACAATTTATATACACACAATAAAATATATAATACACATATATACACGAAATAAATTTATTTAAGTTCATAGAAAAGCGCACTGCTAATCTAGCCTGCGTGTTAACCCACACAGACAGAGAAGCTATACACAGGTGTCCAAACCGTGACGTCATTGAAAGCGAGTCCGCAGTTAAACATCAGCACGCGTAACGTTAAGGGCCTACCTAATAATACTTTAGCAGGGCAGTGATGGTCATTAGAAAATTAGATGCTTTCTAACTTCTTGAATAATTGTCTCATTTGGAATTCATTTATTAGTTTGAATTTACAGAACCGAAGTTGAATCACATTGTTTAAAGAAACAAATGTGTCAATAAAATACAATTGATCCACATCTACATCTTTAATAATTCCTGTCTTCATTAAATTCTTTAAGTATTTAATTTATTACCAAAACCTAAAATTATAAATTCCCGTTAGGTTACAAAAAAAAATCCTATTATGGGGGGAAAACGAGGGAACTTTACAACTTGCTGGGATTTTTGGACTTAAAAATTTTTTTCGACGCAAAATTTAATTTTATTGTATATTACCCTTGTTTGGCTACATATCAGGACAATATTTTTCACACAAATACGTCAATATATTTATTTTTGAGAGAAGAAATATCAGCTATAGACATGCGAAAATCTTTATGTCCATAGCTGTACAATTGAAATTTGTAGGACTTGTAATGGGTCACGCCTGCTCACTACTTGTCAAAATTAATATTTTCAGGGGAAAGATGGTAATAGAAATGTCCTATGGATTCAAATTTCATCCACACTAGTTTATTTTAGTTCTTAATCCACAGAATCCAGTCGTGACCCACGTCTGCGTATTTACTAGTACATTTACATTTTTCTGGAATGTCATATTTACCACTCTTTGAGCTGTACGATATTCTGTTGTTCATCGAAGTTCACCCACACGCTTTATAATATTCAACTGTTCCTTGAGCATAAACTTTAACTGTTATCAGAAGGATTTCCGATCCCAGACGCTCACTAAGCGCTCAGCCCTCAGTAAGCCACTCAGTCATTTGAACGCATCTAATGTCAACAAGAAGTTGGCACTGTAAACTAACAACCATTGATTAACCATATGTGTTAAAGTCTAGTATTCTGGCCATCTCAAAACAATATTTGGTGTTTTAATTTGGATGTTATGAATAAAGATTCGACTACACTCATCATTTTCTTATATTATGTTTTATGCTTAGTAAATAAAAGCATAATAAACTCCACCCATGAGCGTTGCAATTATCATTCATTGTGTCTGCGGTCTTTACAATATTATTCAAAAATTTAAAATCGAAACGTTTATTTATATGGAATGCATCAATGTGTGCCCAATTCGTATCCCAAATATGGTGTGGCAATCTGTTTATTCCTACGTTTTTTTAAAAATAAAATGGATCGAATAGAGCAGAGTTTCCGCGCACTATGTTCATATGTCGTTACAATTTGCAAGAATTAAGTAACATGAACGAAAACACCGTAGCTCAATGGTAGAGCATTTGGGAGGTCGTGGTTTGCATTCCAGTGGCCGACCATCCTGACAGAGATTTCAAATCAGTCACGACCAGGCGAATACTAAGATGGGACCTTCAACATAGACCCTGGCCGACACCTTTTCGAATTCTTACCACTCCCCTATCCAGGTCACGTGTCTAAAGGGTATAAATTAAATGATATGAAAACAAACATCAGAAGCTTTTGTCTGATCCACGTTTAACCCAAATTAATTAGCTGATTCGTTAACTTTTATATTATATTTTTGATGATAACTAGTATTGATTGTTAATTAATATACTGTTCGAAAATTGACGTGTTATTGACGAAACGTTTAAGGATATTTGAGACACGAAATTTTACTCAATTGAATAAATAAAATAAAACTAAATATAACTAAAACATACCACAACAAATCAGTATCATATGTACGCACACACAAACATAGTCTAAATCACTAATACACACATATATTTACGTACACAATTATATGTTCAGATACTCAAAATAATTAGTAAAATATATTTTAATTTATCAACGCCCTAGCCGAGCTCGTCTACCGGTTCCCGTAAGATCACCGAAGTCAAGCAGCTCAGGGTCTGGTCAGTGCTTGGACGGGTGATCGTTGCAGTACTCCAGATGGTGTTGCCTGTGCGGCGTCCACTCAGCGTCGTGAGGCCAATTGAGGAGCTACCTGAATAAAGAGGTAGCGATCACAGTTGAGAGCTTCGGCTCTTCTCTCCCAACACGTCTGGTCAGCGTGGGAGCAGTAGACCATCTCCTCCCTCCTGGAGAGACCTCATCGAGTAGTGGATTGAATATGGCTGTGTATTATATATCTTTATTTTACGCAAGCTAAGTGGTAAAATAGTGTTACTAATTTAATGTAAGATATTTAATGTCTGGTCTTAATTTGACGGTGATTATTCCACTCGTAGACAGTGGCTGATTCCTTGCGTGAATTAATATTTTATTTTCCATTTCTCTGTTTCAGAAAGAAGAGCATGTGTCCAAACATTTGTTTAAACTATTTAATAAGTTCATATTTGTAGGGCAAATTTTGACCAATCGAGCACACTTTACGTAGTAGATATCGGTCATATAAAACTGTTATTATTATTTGCGAAGTGTGTACCAAAAATTGTCGAAGTGTCCTTATATTTCAAATTGCGGAAATAGTGTGAGGACATTTATTTGGTGATAATTCTTACGTTTTCAGTCACCGAAAGTTTCCCAACACTGGGAAACAACAACATGGTATGCATATTAGAACTTTATTCTCATGGCATTCCATTTATTTTTATTCATTAACTGTGCGATGTCTAGCTCTCTGTAACAAAGATCAGTCAGTGACATAAATCTAAGGGAAACTTTGTGTTGTAGTAATTTATGGGTAACTTATAAGTGAAATCCATAAAAGTGCTTTATTTTTATTTTTATATGCCATTCTGTACACAAAGATCTGCAATATTTTTAAGGGCAGAAAAGTTCGACATTCCATCAATGTTTTAACACAGGCCTTATGTAGTTTCAGACAATTTTAAGTCTGTGAGCTTTATCTAAAACTGCGAAAAACAAATTAATTTTCTCCAGCACGTTCTGAAGTGAAGGTCACTTCTTTAGACAAGCATGATGATGCCTAGATGTGTACGGAATGTAGATTTTGGTATTCAAAAGATGTCAACAGCAAGGCTGGTGTAAGCTGAATTCTGTGCAACTTCTTAATGCAATGATTATCTGCAAATTTTCAGGTACAGGACATTGACGAGTACATAATTATTTTCATATGTGCCAACTTTTGTGAAAATAATCTAATGAATCAGAATGATAGATTGTATATTTGTTAGGGAAGTTCTGGTTAATAATTCATAATGCCACAATATAATCTACCCACTATCATGGATGGACTGGCTATGTAAAAAGGGCGCAGTCACATACTCTGGGAGGGCACCGTCCATCCGAAGGCTCTTGCGAGTATGGAATACCCCCAAATAAAAGGAAGTGCAGGGTGGCTTCCCCCGGAAAATTAGTACATAAAAAGGAACAAAATATTAAGAATCTATTGTAGTTAATCACGATAGAATTATACAAATTCAATATTTTCATAAACAAACAAAGCAACTTTGAGTATTAAAAGTATGATAAAAATATGTATATATACGTAAATTAATGAAGTTATAAAATAATTATGTAGCTTTGTTACTTTTTTTTTTCAAGAAAAATTAATGAAGTTAAGGGAGGAAGCTGTGCGCCCTCCTCAGACTAAGACGGGCCTTTGCCCCTCCCGAAGAGTTCGCAGAGGCACTGATCTGGGGAGGGCGCACCGGCCATCGGGCCGGTATCTTATTATTGCCAGTCCAGCCATGCGAACTATCACCAAATAACTTTTCCCTTTAGTGGTGTTTTCATTGTTTCTTTTTCAATTACTATGTGCTTAATGTATCTTAGTAAATTAGTGCAATATATTGCCTAGAAGGATGGGTCTTATATATAAATATAGTTTATCAAAGTTTTTGTTACTTTTCTTACAAAAATAATATAATGTAAAAATATCATCAAATTACATAACCTTACGCTAAATGTAAAGCTAATAGCCAGTTATATTATTAAGTAAAAAAGCCACTACCTCCTGGAGGATACGTATTTCTTGCCTGCCATCTTGAGGTCGCGTATGTCAAGTTGGCATCACAGATGATTGTGCTATTGATAAAAATAATTGTACCTTCAAGTACTTCCATTGTACCCACTGAACCAACAAAAATCATCGATTGTACCCTCACCGATACCGGGAAATTCCCGGTCCAACTTTGGGGTGCTAACTTGACGTAGCACCCCAAGTGATTGTACTACGCATAGAAATAATTGTACCGTTAAGTACTTTAACTGTACCCATTGAACCAACAAAAATCTTCGATTGTACCCTCACCGATACCGGGAAATTCCCGGTCCAACTTTGGGGTGCTAACTTGACGTAGCACCCCAAGTGATTCTACTATTGACAAAAATAATTGCACTGTAAAAAGTGGAAACACGAAATGGATGAAAGTTACTCACTCCGCTTTATGGAGAAATTAAAATCGAAAATTAGCGTTTTGTTGTATTTACTCTTGAACGTGGATATAGTGTAAGCCTTTTAGTGTAAAGATTGGTAACATTAACTCCATTCCAAAGTTAAACATTTTCTTTGTAATAGCTTAACGATAACTGAAAATGGGTTGAAACTGGCCAAAGTGATTTGTTCGTGAACGTTCAACTTACTTTACGCTTAAAACTGGGTCATTTTCTAATTGAAGTGTAAGCTAAACATGCAATTTTGAGGTTACGTACTTTTGTGGATGATGTTAAAACCTTAGTTGGATATTCTATAATCCAGTAACGGGAGTAACGTTACTTGCTTGTTACTGAACGCCCCGCCATTTTGAGTGTTTATATTGCCTTTACACTGTGAACAGTAAACACCTCACTGGTGGACCGAGAATGGCAAGGATTGCGTTGGCAGAAAGATAAATTAAGTTAGGTATAAATCTTTACACTGTAGCAAACGTATTTCTCCTTTTTTCACGAGACATTCCTCGCAGTAAAATAAAAAAGTGCTAATGATTAACCTCCTTCGCAGTAAAACCCTAGGTATAGATATCACTCGGAAAGCTGGAAACACCAACTGCCTTCGTAGCTAAATGAGGAGAGCGTCTGACCAGTGTGCTTGTGGACCCTGGATCGAAACTCGACCACTTCAACTTATTTATTTTTTTCCATTTTTAATTTAAAGGAATATTACCTTATATTCTTTTCTACTTAAGAAAATGCTCTGCTTGAATGAAATACGTTGGAACAGTCATATATATGTATATATACACGTATTTTGCAATTTTACAGAAAGTAAAACGTTCAACTGAAAACTGGCTGAATGTAGGTTAATCCAAAAAGTGGAGGCAGCTCAACTGCCTCCATTTTTTGGATGTACGTTGTGTCTCCTATTTTTACAGTGTGTAGCTTCAAGCACTTCCATTGTACCGATTGAACCAACAAAAATAATCGATTATATACCGGGAAGTTCCCGATCAAATTTGGGGCTCTATCACTGAACTAACATGAGCACATCTATCAACTTCTTTCTGATAGAACTCCTGCTGAAGAAACATGACTTAACTTTCTGTTTTTAAGACAATGCCATTGAGATGCGTTGCAAATGCTGTGGTTTTCTGTCCTTTCTTTTGTTTATTGTACTATGAATGTAAGAACTAAATTTTCTCTCTTCACTTTCATTGCAAATGAGCGTTTACGTATGGAAACGTAGGTGGCAAAACGATCACGTGCTCAGATATATGGATGGTTTCGAAATACTGGATCATTACGTACTTTTGTGAATGTCCTCTTTTCTACCCATAATAAAATTTCTACGTCTTATTGCACTTAAAAAAATAAACATCTGCACTTTTTTCCCAATTGCGAAGGTTCATCCTTCCTTCCAGGGCTCGAATCTTGCATTTTTGGTTTACTGTTTCCGAAGATACCCGAAGTTGCACTTACAGAATTATCAGCTGAAAATTGCCGTAATCAATGCGGTCATCTTTTTTTGGAATAGGGTGTATAATTGATAAAATCGATTGTACCTTAAATTACGTTGATTGTACCGGTTGAACTAAAACATTGGATTGTACGATCACGTTTATAGGGGTGCCCCCAGTCAAATTTTGAGGTGTTAATTTGGCGTAGCGTCCCAAGTGATTACATTATTGGTAAGATAATTTGCTTTAAAGTACGCGAATTATAGCGATTGAACCAACAAAAATTTCGATTGAAACCTTAGGGTTACTGCGGTATTACCGGTCATAATTTAAGGTGCTAACTTGTCGTAGTACCCAAGTGTTTTACTGTTTTACAAATATATTTGTACTGTACCTTAAAGTACGTGGAATGCAGTGGCGGCTCGTGCTTGAAACAGTAGGTGAAGTTCTACCAAAGCATTTATTTATATGTAAACACACTTTCATATTAGCTACTGGTAACAGTTATCCTGAATATCCAGACATTGCCGATTTATTCCTAATGCCATTTACTCATATTACTCAATGTTGAGCATCCTGCTGGATTGCCTCTCCCCCAATACACCATGCAATTATTATTTCATATTGTTCTCCGTAATACTGATTTTCTACCTTCCAAAACAATACATCGTTTCAGTCAGTTTGCTACTTCTCTTCAAAATGACCACACCTTCACATGGCTGTGCTAAGTACTACATTTATGATTGAAATAGAAATAATACTTTTCTTGAGTTTGTAATTAAGTAATTTTTCAAACAGTGAAACTCCATGGGACTTTTGGTGCGTGGGGTCCCCAGTTCGTGCCACGCGGGCTTTGTAGTGGACAAAGACCTTGTTCGTGGATTTTCTCAGGGAGTCGGGACTCTTCCGTTTTTTCTTCCATTTTCTTCATTCTCGCATCATTATCCATTCGGACAGAGAGAAAGTACGTTTCCCAAAAGCCTTAAATATTCAAATTTAGTTGTAACTCCACAAGTCAACTTGAGCATTATTTTTAAAACTTTGTTTCATATTCTCACGACGTATTTAATGCAATTATAGATTTTTTTTCTTACTACAAAAGTATGGTTCTGTTTTAGAGTAATATAGAACTTATTCAGATTGCACATGAGGCAAAGAGTGACCAAAACTAGACTACATTTTGGTATCATAATTTCCCCTCGGTTCCACATCAGAACCTTTAATTTTTTAGCCTTTTCCACACCACCCTTAAGATTGAGTGAATTGGCATGTTTTCTTAAACGCAGTATTCTGAGAATGCCTACGACAAAATTCATAGAAATGATTTGTCCATCAAGCGTTGGTTCCATGAAGAGAATGAAGGACAGAAACTCAATCAGATACAAGGACGTTTCGTAAACATCCCTTTTATATCATTTTAGTACTAATTAATTCGCTAGTCTCAAAGAAATACGAGTAGTTAAGTTTAAGTTTCCACAAACACCACCCGGGACACGCTCCCAACACCCCGTGAACTGAACCCTTCTGCATTAAGTCAGTCGACCACCGCATCCGGCGCCAAGCTAATGAACTAACAGGCTCTCGTATATTAGGTACAAATCTACAAAAACAATCGATTTTTCTATTCACGTTAAACCAACAGGTTCCATTTCATACCGTTTTACACAAACTGTTACTGCTAATTCTGTTACCTCATAATCTGCTAAAATATCTGTCCTAAACAAAATTGATATCTGTGACATTAGACCGCATTAACTGCGAATGTAAACATTTTGATCTGTATTATGCTCATGGTAAAGGTTTAGGCAGTATTCGATTTGTTATAAATTACGAAGGGGGATTATAAACCTAGTATTTGCTTGTAACTTTCAACCTACTATCTGTTTGGGTAGAAATATAAAGATTTATTCCTGGTTGGGATGATATTCGGAATCAACTACCGGGGATGAAATTCTCACGCACCAGGGAAAATCCTGGAGGGTTTTGTCAGTATCTGCTTGAGCGAGTCTCTCTAGCTAGTAAACTTATTTCGCTATTTTCATTTTATGCATTGAATAGATATTAATATTAAAATTTTCATCATATAAATAATCAATGCATGTATCTGCAATATGAACTTACACGATCATTTTATCACCGACAAGATTTTTAAGCAGTCCTTAAAACCTAATAGTGAAGATGTGACCAATTAATATACATAAAGTTTTATAAATATAAATAATTATGTCACTAATATAAAGCTAATATAAATATTTATGTCACTTATCAAATTTGTATATGCTCCGGATTATGACGAGGATATATTTTTATTTATCCATTTAAGTGGAAAATTGTGGCTTTAACATTTGTGGACATATTAACTCCCATACTTGGCTTCGATTTTTTAAAATTCATTTTAAGGCCTTTAGGCAACTATGGCTCAGACCGTATAGATGATGATGGGATGAATTGGTGGAATGAAGAAAGTGAGAGGAAACGGGAGCACCTCGAGAAAACCCACGCACACGGTGTTTGTTCACCACAAAGCCCACATAGCATGAGCAGGGATCGATCCGACGACCCCAACACCAAAGGTGAGTACTTGGCTTCAACATAGGCTCAATCCGATATGCGTGTATAATAATTACATCTGATGGTACTAATGGTGAACCTACAGGGTGGGGCGAGAGAAATCCCCATTGGAGCTTCAAAATTCTCCAGGGAGTTTGTTATGAGCCATAGCAAAAGATAAAATTTTGTTCTTGAAAGTAAAGTTCCTCTTTTAGCGCAATTTCTACCCCACCCCCACACTCCTCCTGAATTATCTGAATTCAACACTGAGTGAGAAGACTTCAGTGACTGGATAGTTATTTTTACGTTGAAATTTTTCTAGTTCGTCCGCAACAAGCGTTTGAATTTTTCCCTTCTTTTTATCTTAAAAGCGTGATGATAGATAAACTTACTAGGTTTTAAAATCGTACATACTTTAGCTAAGATGCTAAGCATCCAATTTACTATATATTTTCTAGTAGTAAAATCTGGATTATACATCGTACAGGCGATGAAATTCCTTACGACCGTGGTAATTATCATGTAGTTTCCAGCCCTGTCGCAACCATTCATAGTGCCGCTAAGGTGGGATTTGGAGAAAACAATTCCAGTATCTCACTATGCATTGGGCAGTGAAACTCTTTTGGAAAGAGTAAGAGAGAACTTCACAGGCGCCACCGAGTAGGAAAGAAAGGAGTAAGTCTCTGCCAACGTTAAGCTCCAAGCCGCTTCTGATTGGTCAGACTGGCCTGACAGAAGTTCACCTTCTGCTACAAATAGTGGACCTCACTTCCGCTCAAGTCTCAAGGTCAGTAGGAAAGAGGATAGCTAGGGACAACCCTAAATGCTTCCTTCCTTCCTTCCTTTTGCTGATCTGAGAAACCAAAGGAGCCTGCTTTACAAGACGGATGGCGCCTTCTAGTGTTAGTATTGTGAATTATTTGTAGGCAAAACTATAATAAAGCGAGTTGGTATTATTCTTGCTGACATTTTATGATATTTATTTCAGTATTTTTGAAATTGTGTTTTCTTTATTTAATTAATGCAGAAATAAAATAATAGGTGAAGTACAGCTTCACCCACTTCACCCGAAAAACCGCCACTGGTGGAATGTACCGATTAACCTAACAAAATTTTCGTTTCTATTGTAGAAGTTACCAAAAAATCCCTTTCCGAAATCTGGAGTGCTTGAGGAAACACCTCCCAGTAATTGCGGTGTTTATAAAAAATGTTTTACCGGAAAGTACGTCGAATCTAGCTAATATAATGTTTTTGTTGTTATGTATGTTCGGATTTGATCCTAGTTGCATTAAGCATACATTTTTTGTAGGTTCTTTTTATATTGAAGTACATGAAACTTGTACACGGAGAAAATTTTTTCTAGGATTTAAGGACGTAACCTCCTTAAATCCGTAGGTTCCCTCCTGCAATAATGAGTTGGCGAGGATAATATGACGGACGTAGCAAACAGCATTACCGAGCATGTGTACTGTTAACTGCTGTTTGCTCCTGCCTGGCATGCTAATTGCAGGCGCCAGCTCATGACGTCATGAAGCTATTTGCACTCACATGCCAATACGTAGCCACCGTCCTGCATGACTGTAGGAAAACCCAGGCTCGTAATGAGGGCTGCTCCTTACGTACTGGCCGTCCAGCTGTCGTGGTTGTAGGTTCCCTCCTGCCTGGCCGAACGGTCCGTACATCGTGTTCACGAGTTACCTCCAGTCTGTATAGATGTATCAGACGGAAAGAATGGAATGGATGATGCACCTGTATCGGAAGGTCATGCTTGTCCATACGTTGAAATTAATAACTTCATTCTAGAGCATAATGCCCCGAGAAGTAAACTGCAAATATTCGAAATTTAAGTATTTTATTCTTTCATAAACCAGACGTTAAGTCCGATTAATGTTAGTATCTGCATCGATAATGTAACTTCTTGTCTTATAAACTATTCTACAATAACTGATTGCGCACATTTGGCTTTTAGATATGAGCAGTAACATAAATGCATTAAGAAATCTTTAAATTATCACATATGCTAATAATATTAATCGCGTTGCCTTTTGTGTTGCTTTAAAACAGATCTCCCATGCACAATAATTATAGTTTTAGCTTTTGGTTATAAACAAAACTGTGCTGCCATCTCGCGAGCTACTTGTAATACACCGCAACAACTTGCAATACATTTAACATTTCGCAACGCACTTAACCTTCCCCTGCTAGACTGTGTCTCCTGCTGTACTTGCATGCAAACGTTCCCAACATTGATACAAGCAGTGTACATCATTATAGTGTTACTGCAGGCGGCTCCTGCTATTACGTAGGAAAGTACCGTCTGTAATGTATATACTGACTTCTCCTTGTTTCATTCTTGGCAGGAGGTTCCATCTTGCTTGCCTGTGTTCCTATATGACGTCACTTTATTAATTTTACATGTCGGCAGGATATTCCGTCCAGCCAAAAATTGTGGCATGGAGAAACAACAGGAAGACGTAGGAAACATACGTAATAAAGACTTATTCCACTTGACATTACTTGTAATTCACGCACCACTAATCGCCAATTTCATTGAACGTGGGCTACTTACGTATTACGTATGTTCCGTACGTATTAACGTACGCAACCTACGTAATACTGCAAATGTTACATTTACATTATTGGGAATGTAAGCGTTTTTCTCAGTGTAGAATATGTTACATATGGAGTAACACATACGAAGAATTTTATTCGCCAACATGGAAGTCAGTGTTGCTATATAATTACGAAAAATAGTGAAGGAAATGAGAATTTTCGGTACAATTTTAGAAATACTGTTTCCTTATTTTATTTCTCAGATAATGATCTGAAAGGTCAGCAGCATGTACCTTTGATCATAATGTGATTCGAAAAATCCACAATTAATGCTTCTGCCTTAATTGCTATATGGGTAAAATATTTTTCAATTAGAAGCATGATACGTTGTTAGAATGGTAGAATGGACCGAAATAGACAGTTTTGTCAATCGTATGAAAGGTACGAAAATCTATTTTAGGGTTACTATTTTGGGATTCTATGGAAAACAATCGAATAAAATGACAGACTTGCGTTTCATTAGTTGAAAGATACATTTTTTACCTCAGCTGATATACATTTTCCCATTAAATGTTTGATAAAAACTACGTAATCTATTACTACTAACAATGTAATGAATGGTTGCAAAGCTAAACATTCGTAGTTGGCAACGCCTAAAATCCTAAAATTAGTACCCAAACTTATGCAGGGAATATTACCCTAATAACCAGGACATACCTGGGATATTCCGTGGACATCCTATTAACATCGGGATGTCCATGGGAACTTCGGGAAGTTCGGTGAACATTTGGTGACCAATCTTTTCGTCCAAAGACATTTTGTCCAGAGACATTTAGTAAAAAGGTGATTCTGTTCACTGAACACTGACATTTTGTTCAGTGACATTTGGTCCAAAGAACATTTCGTCTAAAAGACAATTGGTCCAAAGGACATTTCGTCCAGAAGCCATTTGGTCCAAAGTGTATTAGGTCCAAAACAGGCTTTTGAAGAGTTGTCTATGCAATTGGAACAATATGTATCTTACAAAATATCTTTAATATGTACTAGTGTACCTTCAGAATTTTTGGCCACGTTACAGCCGAAAAATTCGAAGAAAGGGAATTTTAAACGTTAAATCTTAAAAGTACCCACCATTATTTCCCTTTACTACGTGCTATAGACAACTGGTGTATATCGTTTAAAAGCCTATTTTATTGTGATTCGAATGTGGGATAATTTGTACACTAGCGTCTAACCGCAGGTCACTGGAATTAAAATGGCGGCTGACTAAAGCGGAAGTGACGTTGTGTTCTCTCTTCTCGGGCTTTCTGCTCTGCTCGGGTCGGTCGATGGAAACATAAAAGGAGTTGTGGGATCGTACAAAACGGAAATATCCTTTGCATATTTCATCATGATGTGTCTATAAACATTATTTTAAAAGTCAGACATAATCTAGCACTTGCAACCTTAATACGACATACGACAAAAAATACAGAGTCAAGTTGTGACCGTTTTCAGAACATTTAAATCATAGGATACATAGCAGGTACTTCAAAATTCGCATTACAAGAAAAATGCATTTCCGTACATCCCCCTGTTTCAATTTAAATTTATTTGAGCTTGTAGATTAGCTTACATTAAAAAAGCATTAAATTTGCCTCCATTTGAATTATCATGGAAGCGTACAATGCAGAATGTAATGCAAAATCAAGGGGGGCGGGAATTTGGATGCAAGTACACAAGTCCTTGAACAAATGGTCTTTCCATTTATGCCTACCGTTTATTCTGAGTCACATTCTACTTCGTACGCACCCGAAATAAAGGAAACAGTATTGAAGTACATTTAACGCCTTGTAAAACCTCGGGATAAATTGTACTTTAGGTCCGCAGCTTACGCCAGTTATTGTGCCATATCTAAGCTCTATACCAATTATTCCCGTCTAAAACGTTCACAGAGACACTTCTATAAACTCCTAGCGACAGCCATTAATTCACCAAGTCTTGCAAAAATCTATATGTCCTCATTTCCTTAAATAGACCTATGTGCTCGAGATGATCAACACAAAAGCATGGCGGCATGCGGATGAATACTAATGGTTCGTGGTTTGACACGTATTTTGCTACGAAAATCACGGACACATTTCCAGGGGAGCGATAACTTTTTGTTCTTTGTTATATGCAATGCACATGACGTTTTACTCCCACGCCATGTACTCGTCCCAAACTAACAAGGAGCTAAATAATCCCACCCATCTTTCGTCCTTCGACTTTAATTTCAAATTTCCATGTCTCGAAACATTGTTATATTGTACGTTTTAACATTTTTACATAAGTTGAAAATGCCACATTTCTCCTGTAAGTTTTACATTTTGGGGGACGTAAAGCAACATTAACCCATAGCTCGTATAAATAATTATCAGGAAAAGTAATTTCGTTAAACTCCGGACGTGAAGGGGAGTGCAAAACGAATCCATTCAATTACATTAGGTTTATTGACTTAAGGTTCGGTGAAATTAGCTTAACAGGTGTTATAAATAGTAAAAGAAGCTAATTGTTAATTTGATTTGAATTTTATTTATGACCTTTAGGCATCTAAGTCAAGGGTCGGGATAAGGAAGCGGAAGGATTCGGGAAGTGTGTCGGCCAGGGCCTATATTGAAGGTGCCAGTCCCAGCATTTGCCTGGTGTGACTGAGGGAGAACCCTGGAAAAACCTCAGTCAATAAGAATTGTCAGCCGCTGGGATCGAACTCACGACCTCCCGAATGCAACGCCAACACTCTACGACGAGTCGGTGCTAACCTCACGTTAGAAATACAAATTATACCAATTTGCACCCTTACACACAAGAGAAAAACTATTTATTTATTTAACGATCTTCAGATACAGCCCAATTTTGGTAATTTTACAAGAATACATTTAACAACAATAAGGAAAAATATTTTAGAAGGAATCGGCTCTGACCTTATTGAAGGAACCATCACAACATTTAAGACCAGGTGTGAACAATAAAAATCTTGTCAGGATAACAGGCACTGTAAATCGAACGTGCCCGCTAGCCACTCTACCGACTGCTATCATTCAATTTCCTACACCCTAAAGGTAGGAAAACAAAAACGATCATAAAAAGTACTTAGCAACTTTTCATGTTTTAAGACAACTTAACAATTTTGCTGAAATACGAAGTCTTCCTTTCTGCAACCGATTTGTAGGATACCACACTTTCTTGTAATGTCTAGGCCTACTCTCATAGCCCTAGTTGAGTTTCGGCATCATCTTGCTGAGGTTTTGATATACGTTTAACATCTTTCGCATTAATGCCTCGTCACAAATTAATACATCATCCGTTTATCATTCAAACATAAACGGACAAGCATTGTGTGTACTGCAGACGACACGAGAAAAAAAAACAAGACGTCACTTCCGCTTTAGCCAGTGACCTGCGGTTAGACGCTAGTATTTGTACCATTCGACTATCTAGCGTGCTCCTTATATCCATTTAAACTCAAACTTATGACTTCCTCTGCGAGCGCTCGGATTTCCATCATTTTCCAAAATGGCGGCTTGAGCACAACTTAAGCAGAATTTATGTCATTTGAATCACAAAGGTATATAGAATATTGCTAGACATTCTCTTGCTTCTATGATTTTTTTTTTCTAAACCTCCATTTTCGAGCCTATAACGACTGGAATATTGTGACAAGTTAGCACCTGCGCCAGATTAAGGGGGGCGGGGGCTAACGGGGTTGCAGCCTAGGGGCCCACCAACAAGAAGGGCCCACTAAGTATGAAATAAAAGGATAATAGTTTTATATTAAATATTTTGCTTGATAATTTACACATACCTTGATGTTTATAAATATTAAAAACACACTCATATTAACGTGATCGTATTTGTATAGTTTCTTCACAGTTTAGGAAGACAGACACCAGATGGCAGAAAATATGGTCCCGTATCGTGCTATGGTAGTTTCCCATCTACATTATTTTCTGTTATCTGTGACCATAACAAGGCAAGGCATCACTTGATGTTATGTCGGAGTTCGGCGAAGGATTGCAGCTAGTGAACATCGGTCATCTGAGGCTCTGCGGAAGTGAATAGTAAGGGAGTGTGCCCAGCTGTGTGATACACATACATACTCTACACGCCCATACATTTACATATTCTTTTACATTACACCCATATACATTCCTTCTTTCTTACATTTTCATTTTACACACTTTCCCAGTCCCTCACTTTTCCTTCCGAACTTCTGCCCCAAATCCGTCCCAACTCTACCGGATTTGACGTTTTACCCTGATTAGACCTTTTTAACTTCTTACCCGATTCTGACATTTTAATTATTTTTTTTTTTTTTGTTCGCTTATTCCGGGGAACAAGCCAACTCCGGTTGCGAACGGACTTTATTTAGTACTCATTACTTATTCGTATTCTTACTAATTCACATATTATACTTGTATTGACTGGAAAGAAAGGTGCATTATTTTACCGGTTCCATTTATCTCCTCGTGCCGAGGAGTCTTGAAGAAGAAGAAGAAGAAGTGTTATGTCAGTCGAGTAAACGCTCAATTCTAATATAATTTTAATGATAATGTCAACAAAGAAATATAAAAGTGGTTGCGCTAAACGGAAAGACCGTGAGGAAAGGACCAAGAAAGAAGCAAAACTACCTAAGTTAACACAGTTTTTCAACTTAAACTGTAAGGAAAATGAGCAGTCAATTGCAGAAGAAAGTCTTGCTGACCAGTGGGAAGCTGAAGTTTCAAACATTGACGTATGGTAGGGTTTGGGCTCATGGGTATTTTATGTAAGGAGAAGAAAATTTAAAAAAGTAATAATTCTCCATAATTCCGTATCCCAAATGAATTTTTTTGCAAAACTCAAGGGGTCAATTTGTGGGGTTCTGGGGTACCAAGGGGTACGCGCTGTTCTAATTTCTGCGTACAGCTCAAATTTTTTAAGCAGAAATCAAAGAGAGACTTCAACTGAGACGTTCAGTGAAAACCAGAACACGATATTTCAATTAGTTATCGAGATATGCCGGAATAACTATTGCGACCCCACGAAAAATGAACTTGTGGGGTTTCTGTATAGAAAAGGAAGGAATTCAAAAACTAGTTACAAATATCAATATAATATAATAAACCATTGCTTACGGCGTTTTCAGCGGGTTCCTATGTGGGGTTCTGGGGTACTGTGGGATACCCCCAAAATCGGATAACAAAGTTCATCCGATTCGGTTATAGGCAAAATGCACACTACCACACATAGTATAGGCAAATTAGGACTCGAGACGGAAAAAATTATTAGAAAGCTAATTTTTGTTTTAACGCAATTCTTTGGACCCCCCTGAGCCTCCAGAGAAAAATCCCAAAAAATCACAGCTGGGCAACCACCTGAAATGACGTCATCAATATGGCGGCCACGCGACCACATCCATTTACGCTTAAACGGTAATATCTCATCACAGAACCCAGATATAAGCTTCGTTCTGGTGCCAAATTGAAGATAAAGCATGTTTCAAGTGATTTGAGTTATAACTGCCCCCATACATTCTCGACACTTTTAAATATGGCGGGGTAATATATTAAGAAATTAATTTTCTAAGTTTCACTATTTCTATTTCATAGTGAATTACTATGACACCACCAGAGATATGAGAAAACACTTCGAAATAAACGTTATAGCGTAGAGTCTCACCTTTCCAACGGTACCTATATTGTTTCTGTATCTTAAAAACTGAGGGAGCTATGCAATTTTATGTAGCGCAAGGTGTTGAATTGTGAGAATTTAGGTGCACTGAACTAAGTGAAACGGGGAAAGGCAAGTTATACCAAAATGTGGCTCGAAACGAAAATAATTATTAGGAAAGTGATTCTTTCTAAAATACGTTTCTTATGTTTCACCCTGTACTTCCCCCCAAAAAATCCTGGATGGGGAACACCCTTAAATTTTAAAAAGGCCGCCATCTTGGATCTATAAGGAATGTCATAAGTCAGTAATGGACAATCATATGGACGCGTTGTTGGTGCCAAATGTTTGTTTCTTGAAAAGAACCCATTACTATAATTAAAAGTTTGAAATAGACAATTTATATAATTTTATTAACATATTACATAAATATGAGAAATTATACGTAATTAGAAAATGTTCAATATGACTGACAATATTGCGTCTTTCATTAAAGTCGTCTTAGCTTTACATAATCTTCTCTGGTGCAGGCGCTGGTACGTTTGGCTTTTACATGATCTTCGGTTTCGCAGTTGGCTTCGATATCGTCTTCATCTTCGGAATCCGGAATATTCCGATTGAAGCAGGACTCTCCCGCACATTCGCTGCACATAGTAGTACATGTCAGCCCGCTTCTCTTGCACTCACAATTTCGGGAACAGTCCCCTTTGCACCCACATCGTATGAGATGTAGCAGGTTATTTGGCGCCGGGGGCAAAGTGGATGTGACAGGCTTGTAGTGTCCCTTTTCGACGGTCCAACCCCAATCTTTAGCTGGAAACACATTACCCTTCCACACCTGGACTTGGTGATATACTCTCAGACTATGCTGGCGGGCGGCAGCAGAAGTAGGAGGAAGGCTCGCAAGATTCATGACGTAGTTTGGAGGTTTCTTACCAACAGTCTGAACATATTTCTTGTACCTAGTTTTGTCAAGTCCCTCTGAACGTTTACCTCCGTACAAATGCACCATGAATTGCTCTCCTGCAGTTACAATACAATCCTGCGATGCGTTTGGGTTGTTGAATATTTCAACCACTTTCTGCAGCTCACTGTCATTTTGTAGCTTGTTGAAGCCTGAAAGTGGACCTCTTTGGTACAAAGCTGAGGTGGTGTCGCATCCC
>JAGDQP010033255.1:0-20780 GCA_022664845.1 Lepisma saccharinum
AAAATTAACATGTAATTTCAAGATATGGGGCTCTCAAGGCAATGGCTCTGATTGTAGGAGCAATGATTTTGATAGTGGAAGAAATGGGTTAATTGTGGAACCAATGGGTTTGATGTAGTTTTTAACTTTTTGCCTCTGTGATGATAATGGGTATTCAGCTCGAAGGTCTCTGAGCAAGGTAAACTGATGGTGCTTTGCCATTGCCTTCCATTGGATGAAGTTGACGTCCTAAGGATGGGATCTACAGTTTAACGTGGGCTTTGAACGAGTTGTGTTCGTATCGGAAATCGAACCCGGGACCCCTTGATTACAAGGCAGCGAGAATTATCACTTACCCACAGACACCTACAAATTTGATACAATTCTTGATTGCTATTTACTTTAAGCTTTATTTTCTTGTAGAAGTAGTCATTTAGGTTTCGAACCATGGCCGTTAAAGATATTCATTACATTTCAAGCGTAGAACACGCCAACTATAAAGACCCAACCTCCGCGGTCCAGTAGCTACGCTCGCTGACTTTGAATACTCATTGATGAGGCGACGCGGGTTCAAGACAAAGGAGAATGCTGGGATGGTAGCTTCAATACAGACCATAACCGCTACCTTCACGGTGATAGCAAAGTTTAAGTCCAAGGGGATGTAAAGAAATATCAATGCAGCTCTCAATAAATCCTATCAGTTATATGCTGGAACACAACATACAGAGCTCACTACAAAGCATATTGTGTGTAAAGAATGGGAAATACAGTTCTAATTATGGGTATCAACTTTTAGTTTAATTTGCACTGTCGGAATGGTCGAAACCGATTTAAACCAGGAATTTGTTCAGTGTGTCAGTCAGGCATGCTACCACTGAACTACCTCACTATAGAAAAATGGTCACGCCCTTCAGTGACGTGCAGGCTGAAAAGAATATATATTTTTTTAAAGCTACCATTTGTCAGAGCAAAAACAAGGGAGTAAAAATACCATAATCAATCTTTAAGAGAAGGAGAAAAAACGTTGAGGCTTAGAAGTTAAGAAGATAAGATAAATGTTGAGAGGACGGCGATGAATGGTGAGAGATGCGTAGGAGAGAGAGAAAGAAAGGAGGGAGGGATTCAGTCAGGACTATCGATTTGAGAGAACTCGCTTTTGTATCACTTCTCTGTGATCCTCTACGTCAGATGATTTCACATAGAGAGGAGGGAGGAGGGGAATTTTTGACCTATTTCTCCACAATATATGACTCTAGTTAAGTTTTCGCCTTCATAAATTATATACATATATCATTCATCACTACTTTATCCCAAATGTGTTGTTTTAGAGTAAAGAAAAAATAATATATCGTTATCATAAATGCATTGCTTTTACACTATATCATAAATTATTGTCAAATATTGAATTCCTGAGCACTATTATACACACAATAAAAAATGCGTTTAAAATTAATGTTCATTTGCGTAGGCGAGTGACAAAATAACCATTAACAATGGGAATATTTGGTATATAACACACTTAAATCTCTACTTTCACTTCAAGATTAGACTCAACAGCATGATGGATGATAAATCATGAGAAGAAAGTAAATAATAAAATATTATATTACATTTTTGGGCAGGTGTAATAATCATGTTTGTATTTAAATCTTTTTATTAAAAAAAAAATGTCGGGAAGACCGTGCGAGAGCCGATCCCCGGACTCTGCGTTCCTCCGCAACCAGTTGGCTTCATTGATCCGCCTGCGCCTTATGACTGACGCGCAACCTGGACTGCGTGACGTCACACCACTATACACACTGTTAGAGAAAAGCTCTCTCTCCGCAGCGCGATATACCGTGTGCTGTACGGTTGTATACTAAAGGGCAGAAAATGTGTTTATGTGTGTGAGTGAAAAAGCGGCTCTTTCTCTTCTTCCCGTGCCGACTAAAACCAAACTGAGTGGGTCAAGATGAAATCACCACACGAGGTGACGGGATAGCAGGAAGAAAAAAAAGTGTGTGAAATAGTGAGAGAATACAGGTCATTCGAGGTTATACCTAAAGAATTCAAATTAACCTACTGCCTCTTATCTATTTTTCATAGACATTTTCCTTTAGTCGAAGGCTCAAAATCACGAAGATGGAACCATAAGCACTTCTTCCATCTTCCTAGGGAATATTAACGTATTGTTCTCTCTTTGTGTGTTTCTACGTGTATGTTTTGTATATATAAGCGTGTGTATGTGTGTGTGTAGAGTATCTTACTGACATAGATCTCCAAGCAGTGGACCAAACGGAAACAAGATAGGAAGGAAAAGAAATAAGGATTTGTAGTTAACAATCGCGGAACATAATTAAGAAGATCTACTGCGCCACTTCAACGAGGTACCTGAAAATCCCATATCGGAAAACTGTTTTGATTTTTACAGTTATAAACACGCATTCATAGAGTTTGAAACAAAGTGAAATTAGTGAATAATGAGTGATATATTTAAGGATGAAAACATAATGACAGTCCTGTATGATGATTGTGAAAAAATTACATATAGTCTATATGAGTTAAGAGTAGTGAGTGTTTTGTTTACGCATATATAAAACAAAACTTATGAATGAATAGAAGTGAATTGCTACGTTCTGTGCTGTAGAAATATTCATTAACAAATAGCTGTGTTGCGTTTGACAGAAAACAAGCTATTACATGCATATTAATAATTCTCTCCCTTAACAATCAAAAGATGTGTGCCTTTCAGTTTGGTCGCATTATTATTGTTTTAAAAATGAAGTGAGTTTTGCCAAGTAATTTGACCTTTAATTTGCAATTTTATTTTAACTTTCCTACCTTTCGAAAACCAAAGTAAAGTGAAATACCATAATCGTCTAGTGTTGTATTAAGAACAGGATATGCTACATACATTTTTCGCTAATAACGCGAACGTTCCGTAAGAGATGCTAAGTGAGGAGATAATTAGCAGCTTTTCATTTGAACGTTACCTGCCAGCGCGTGAGAGGAAAATAGACAGGAAGTGTTTGAGAGATACCTTTTGGAAATGATTCTTAAGCCGAATACAGAACGACTACACATTTCTTAACCTCTACTGCAAAGGCTTCTTTTCATAGCAACCAGACAGTTCGTATAAGTAATGGGTGATGAAACATTAACTACAGGACAATCTATAATGATACGGTTCTGTATAAATGTGCTAATATTACAAGTAATCTCAAAACGATATTATAGTAATAGTGAATTCTCAATATGTGTAGATTAAAGTAGCTGTTGGAAGTCAAGAACCAACACTTATGTTACAAGCAGAAACGTACTAAGAACCAAAATGGTGGTATTGGAATAAGAAATTGGGAACAGTTTGAAACGAAAGGCGTAAACAAGGAGAGATTACATTCACCTACATCAAATGAACATTTAGTATATTTAATTATTATTTTTTATTTGAAATAAAACTATGACAATAATCATTTATAAGCTCGGGTAATATATACATGTGTCCATATAAACTAAGCCTGACTCGTGCAGGAAGCACAAATTGAAAGAAATAAAGAAACATTCTAGGAAAAAAAAAATCAATTATTTGTCCTACACAATAATTAAATTATCATATCACAGTTGTTTCTTCTTGTGACTGAAAGAAATATAAAAGAAAAAGAAAACAGGAAAAGAACTTTCATGGGCATTGAAGAAGCTAATGGTTCCGCAATTAAGATCAAGAAATTTATTATCTTTTAACAAAATCTTTACCTTTGCGTTAGCTTTTGTGATTTTAAAGGTAAAAATATAACGTTCGCGTGCTTCGTATTTAAGTGCCTTTATTTCTTCCTTCCTGTGCAAATAAAGAATAAAAGAAGAAAAGGACGAAGATAGCTAACAATTTAGATGTCAGTGTTCCATGTGGTTATAGTTCTTATGACATATAGTGGCTTTAATTAGTGTCTCTTTTTTTCCAAAATTTGTTAACTTTTTTGTTACTACCTTCTAATAATTATTTTCTTTCGCATGCGTCGAACTGCAGCGGAAAGGCTGTACGCTATTCCTCCGGTTGTACCTTCTCTATATCCATATCCCTCACCAACGAACAGTCCTAGTCCAATTGATTCGCTTAGGGGTGGAAACGACGAGTCAGGGTTGTACTTAAAGCAATATGAACCACCACAACAACAGCACTATCATAATCAACAACAACAACAATTGAATAAGATCAGTGCTGGGGGTAGTTCTGAAATTGACCCTTGTGGTAACACTTGCAAGACCGAAGTCGTTGTAACCGTTTCCAGTAAACACCTTCCACCATCATCACATGCCACTACTACTACTTCTACTACTACTAAAAGCCGGGAGGGTTGCAATAGCAGCAGCAGCAGTAACAACAATAACAGTAACAGCCATAATAACAACAATAACAATAACAAAGAAGAAGAAATTCAGAGATTTTCAAGTCTCCGTGGTCTGGATGGGTGCGTGCAGGAGTATCACTTCCATCAACAACCTCTGCCGCCGCCACGGTGGTACGGTTCAAGAGAGCGGAACAGTAGTAACAAGAAAACAGTTCGCTTCGCAGAGACGACACTTTCCAACCTGGAATCATCGCCATCACGACCACCACCACTTCCGTTACCGCATACTCCAACTTGGAGGACACGCTCCAGAGGCATTCAGGTGACACCGCCCTTGTATCATCTTAGATTTTTACCTGATTGCAAAAATCGTGCAGGAAGTTTGTGCCTCATCGGTCGTATTGTGGGTTCGCAGTGTGGTCTCGCATGTCTGATTCTGGCCTGGACATTATTAGGAGCTGGTGCTTTCCATTTCCTTGAAGGTCCACAGGAACAAAGTCTGGGAAGTGAACTTCGACAACTTCAAAGGTCATTGGTTGTGAATCTTGCTACCGAACTGAGGCAAGTGGTGCCTCATGAACCTGTTTGGTGTGGAAAAATAGAAGAGTATTTTGCCAAACATGAAACGATGCTTCTGGAACAAGTGAGCCATGGATATGTGGGTGAAGGGACAATTTGGAGCTTCGCTGGATCGTTGCTCTTTGCTGTTTCCTTGATAACAACATTGGGTAAGTGAACAATGCATAGATTTTATTGTTATTTTGAACTTTAATTATGAATAAGACTGCTTCATTCTTTATTTTACTTTTACAGCTGTGCGTTTGTTAAACTCTTTGTCATTAAAAAAAATAGGTAAGATAAAATAGCGAATAATAGAAGAGGATAATTTTATATGGATACTGGTAGCTTAAGGTTAAAATGGTTTAAGTAAGTTTTTGTTCATTTGGAGAAACAAAACAATTTATCATATTACATACACAGTATGTCGGAAAAATAACGAAACTTTTTTAATTTACAGAAAACTACTAATGCCATCTATTGAAACAATATAAATAATCTGAAAGCCGTATATCTCCTCTACAAAACGAGATCACCATTATTAGAATCGATCAACGGATTGTCAAGTTATAGCGCTTAAAGTGACAGTACCTTTTGTCACCTCGTCACAAAAGCACGATGGAGCAGTATTAAATTTTGTTTCAAGCTCTGTAAAACTTTTACAGAAACATTTGAATTGTTAAAAAAGTTTATGGTGATGATTGTTGATCTCGTACACGTGTGTTCGAGTGCTATAAACGATTCCGGGATGGTCGTTCTTCTTTGGAAGACGAACCAAAGCCAGGTCGGCAAAATAATAATAATAATAAAATTTCGCGATGACTTTTTGGAAAAAGTGCGTGAAATGAATTTGGAAAAAGTGCGCCTACGATGTGAATTTGACTGTGAGATGGATAGCAGAGGAATTAAATACGACCAAAGACGTGATTCACGAATTTTTGACAAAGGATTTAAACAAACGGAAAGTCTGTCCTCGATTTGTTCGTCACCCCTTAATATATGAGAACCAAGAAATTGCTCGTTGTTCGTGAATTTTTGGCGAAAAAAACAAGTCTGTGTGCTTTAATATACTCCGTATTCACCTGATTTATCTCAGTGTGACTATTTCCTGTTCCCGAAACTCAAACTGGCCATGAAAGGAACGTTTTATGACAATATTACACAAGTCCAAGAAGCCGTCTGTCACGAGGATCATTGAGGCGATTCCGAAAAATACCATAAAAGAAATCTATCCCAGCATTGGTTGAACGTGCCCAGCGACGTATTGATGCGGAAGGGATGTATTTTGAATGAAAAGAAATAATTTTGGCAAAATAACTAATTGTTTTTTTTTTAATTTAAAAAGTTCTGTTATTTTTCCGACATACTGTGTATAATAATTTATACAAATAGTTTTCGTCAGATTCTGCCAGACTTCTCAATCGAAAAGAGCCCAACTTAAACTTTCTACGGTTAAAAATCTATAGAAACACTACAAAACCCTACTAATCCCCCTTTCCATGTTGACTTTACATCTTCAATGCGGAAATCCTGGCAACAGCCCTGGTTTTTGATATTGCATTTATTCCATCTATGAAGTCTAATGTAAAGTTAAAACCTAAATCGCCTTTCCTTTAAAGACATTTGTAGTTCAGTTGGTAGAGCGCTCACCGCTGGTGCCAGGGGTCGTCGGATCGATCCCTGCATATGCCATGTGGGCTTTGTGGTGGATAAACACCGTGTGCGTGGGTTTTCTCAGGATGCTCTCGTTTCCTCCTACTTTCTTCATTCCACCAATTTATCCCATCATCATCCATACGACCTGAGCTATAGTTGCCTAAAGGCCTTAAAATAAATTCAATTCAACTCAACTTTAAACACATTTGAATAAATATAGTGGTTTTAGCTAGACTTATTAAAGAAATTGACTTAAATCACTTCCTATCCCTATGTATCCAGTAACAATTAGTTTTACAGTTACATAATTCAATAAAAAAAAATACATATTTTGATGTACATTCAGCACCAAAGTTTTTACCCAGCCGTAAAATATATTCTCAGAATAACTTTGGAATGAATCGAGCAATTTGAGTATGGATTTCTGTAACTTGAAGAGAAGATGATTTTCTTTAAGTTTTAAAAAACAGTACTCACATCGACCTATCCATTTCCAAGTTATTCGGTAAAGACATTTTACGACCGGGTACAAACTTTTGGCGCTGACTGTACAGTAGGTTCGGCAGACTTTTTTGTACACAGTTGAAGCACACTTGAAACACCTTTTCATATGTTATGGCTATCATAGTTCACTCATCACAGCTGGTCTATTTATTAATGCTGGAGCGTGAGAAGCTTTCGTACACTTTTCTGCATAATTAAACTTGCACAGAATTTAATTTTGTTTTCTGTTTCTCCATAAATTCTTCTGGTAGAAGTTGGTGAGTATTGACAAAATTAATTCCAGCGACTGTGTTGACAGTATTTTTGTGGTAACTAGTATTACAACAAATTAATGCTGAAGAATACGTGCTGAATAGATGTATTAACTGCTAGTCAAACACAAAGTCAGTTTCACCAACTTACGAAGCTCCAAAAAATGGGCCAGTAATTATCGGAAAAATTAAATAATATTTTACTCCATCATTCCGTTGTGGAATACTTCTTGTAATTTCAATCCTGTACGTTCTTAGGAGTTATACAAAGCTGACCTGAAACAGCTCCAACGGCTTTTTTTTTTTTAAAAAAAAAAGCATTAACACTTACTTTAAGGCGAGACCAGGTTTTCCTCACCCCAATCCGGGACACTGAACCGAAAAGTCAAAGTATCTTCAAATAAAGTACTTTCAGAAACCCGAATTTACTATGAATTCGTTTATTTTCCCTCATCAATATATGTAAAACACAATACACAACGTAATATATAATTCCCCACACGAACGACTAAGTGCCATCTCGAGGATAAATCTAACATAATTTATAACAATCTTAGCATATAGCATATTGCCTCCTATCGCTCACTTAAATTTTCCGGGAACATATGGTGAAGTCCGAAAAAAATAAGCATCCCTACTGAACCCTAAAAGAAGGCAGGACAAAGGATTAAAAATCATGACTGTCCCGGGAAATCCGGGATGTCTGGTCACCTTTCTTATTATCCCCTTTCTACTTAGACTCATTTAAAGAAGCAGCAGTATATATACTTAGCTTGGGAGGGCGGCAGAAAGTGTTCAATTTAAAATATTTATTTTCTTTTGGAAAAATAGGCCGACATCATGCACGATTTCAAGAAAAAAAAATCCTAGATATTATATTAACCCCATAGCAATTTTATTATGGAAATTTCGATTATTATAAACCTGATTTCTCAGAAGGAAATACCTCCTAAAGCCCTCGCTTGCGTGCTTTTCAATGCCATGCATTTTGCTGAAGTAGACATTGAGTTTTTTTCTTTCTTGCAAGAATGGAATGAAGTCAAGAATTGTTAGAAATGTGTGAAAATCCATGTTAAATTGAAGACTTATTTTGCCAGCCAATGTAGTCAAGTACCACTGCCAAGTATGAGAAAATTATCTTTGTGAATGATGCCAAAATGGATTCTAAACAGGCAGCGGTGATATTCAACTGAAGTGCTAACCGGTTCTCTCTACATGTAAATTCTGCTGCAATAAGGAGATAAAAGTATATAGCTTAAAAGTTTTACAAAAGCAGAATTAGAACTGGTGCATCACAACAGGAGCTACAAAAACTAACCACCACTTTGCTAGAAGTGTGTTTAAGACTCTGTCACTACCAGCAACTTAACTTTCAATTTTAATACTGAACTGAAAGCTACTGAGATTTTAGCTCTATTTAAGACATTGAGGAAAGGCTCTTAAATGTATGAAATACATTACACTAAGTCATCTGAATATAAAATAAACAATGCAAGCTCTTTTCGTTTTTCTTTTTCGATAAACTATAAAAAATAATCAACTCAAGTAATTAAAAAACGAACAAAAGTATTATACTTTAAATTCGGAAGTATAATACTTTTAAGTATTATACTAAAAGTATTATACTTTAAGGATTACACCGTACGTGTGCCGTATGGTGTTGCCATCTCTGTTACACATTGCCAACGAGTGCCTGTGTGTGTGTGTTTTTTTTAAAAAAGCACGTTTATCTGTTATCAGACCTGAAAAAAATAGGTGTTATAACTTGAATGCACCTCGTATTAAAATTTGAAGGTCAGGATTTGTATAACAGTGACGTGCGTTTGCACAGTATTTCCAATCAGTATTTGTATCCTCTTCTCAACCGCTCATTAACTTTTATAGTAATCCTAGGGGTACGAAGAAATTGGAATACTGTCTGTTAACCAAATACATTTAAATGAAATAGAAAAGGCTATCAGGAGTCTAAAATCCAAAACGACGATTGGACCTGGTCTCATACCCTCCTATATAGTCAAAAGATGTACTGATATATGTAAATATTCCCCACTGATTGCGTTCAACTTGCCAATGAAAACATGTATTTTCCCTAACAAATGGAAATCTACTTTAGTTTGTCCTATATCTAAAACAAATGACAGACGAGAAATTTCCAACTACAGCCCTATAACAATGTTACCAGTCTTTGCAAAAGTCTTTGAACAGATTGTTTATTAATCATGTGAAGCCAGTTATCTCAACTAAACAACATGGCTTTGTTTAAAAAAATCCACGGTAAAGAACCTTGCAATTATTACAGATTTTATTGCAAACTCGTTAGATGAAGGAAAGCAAGTTGCCGTTTTAAATATTGATTTTAAAAAGGCAATTTGTAAAGTTAATCACAGTGTATTACTAGGTAAATTGAATCACCATCACCTCCCTCCATCCTTGATTAGGTTCATGTACTCTTATCTATCTAATCGCAGACAATCTGTTCTATTTAAGGAATAAAAATCTGATGAATATACAGCACTCTCAGGAGTCCCGCAAGGCTCGCATCTTGGACCGTTGTTATTCCTCTTGTTTATTAATGACCTACCTGATAATAAAAAGTGCTATTTGCGGATGACCTCGAAAAATATACTAAAAGTATTTCCATGCAAAATGCCATAAAGCTATATCATAGTTTAGACAACTTTACTACTCAGCAAGGCAAATGCCGACCCCGATGGCGGCCCGACCAACTAGTAGTCTGGGGGAGGTCGGCGCTATCCATGAGTGGCGTTTGGTCGTCGGGCCATCTTCTGAGTCGCCATCGGGGTCAGCATAGAGGCGTAACCCTGCCTGCCGACGTCGGCTCCTCGTCGGGATTTTTCAAAACAAGATGTCGGTCCCGCTTTCGTAGACCAAATGCCGACGTCGTCTGACTTGCTGTGTAACCAGTGCATTATCAATCAACTTTCAGTCAGTAAAAACTTTAATCATTCAGTAGATATAAAAGGATTTATCGATTTAATTATTACATTCATAATAGATTAAGTAGGCCCGACGTAGTTAAAGATCCTGGTGTTATGAAATTAAAGTATAAAAGCCACATAACAAAATTACCAATAAAGCTTTTAAAATGCTAGCGCTTTTAACAGATGAGAAGAAAGTTTAACAACGTTTCTACATTAGAGAAAATGTACTATGCTTATGTTCGTTATAGCATTTCTGATCTGTTATTTCTTAGGAAAATAATTCCAAATGGCTTAGGCTGCACAGGCTTAGTATCATTGTTACAGTTTCGTGCTCCGTCTTTTAAAAATCGCGTAGACAACACTGGCCTCTTCCACTGCAAAAAGGCATGGACAATATAATGACGAAGTCACTAATCTGGGGAATATGTTCTGCCTACAATGAAATCTGTAGAACTTGCATCGAATTGGATTATGTGATATCTTCCAAAGAAATATTGTAATGAAAATGTCTGCAAATGAATATTGTAAATATCGAACTCTAATTGGGCTGTAAAGCCTGTTGTATTGACAATAAATAAATAAAATAAAATGCAGAAAGAACATATAAACGTTTTATTATTATATTCTATCTTGCAAAGTATAATTTTCTTTGGCAAGGGGGGGGGGATGAGCGCCCCCTTTCCCCCCTTACCCACCTGATGGACGCCCTTGCAGGTCACAAACGTGATTACCTTACTCCAAAATAATAGTTTAGCTTCTTCTTCTAACATAAAATAGTCAGATAAGAAAACCAGGAAGTTGTATCCAATACTGAAAATATATTTGACATTTACCTGTGAAAATTTCCCGTTTGAAGCCTATCTTGCAGGTTGCCAATGGTATTCTGGATATCTAGTCTCTTAGTATATCTCTGAATCCTTTCATTCCTTCACAAGAAAATATCTTGAAAGTGTTCGAAGTTGCAGTTTCCTCAATCACGACTTCACGCTTGCCTTTGATTTCATGTGTTAATTAGGAAACTCTCGCAGACATTTTGCTCAGTCGTTCAGTTTTCATATTAGTACTGTCTTGTTCTTCCAGAGATAAGGAAAGCAGTGACATCTCTTCCAAACTCAGTCATCAAACTAAGATCTTTCAAAAAGTTAAGATTCTCTAAATCTGGACATTTCTGTTTCGTTGCTATCTCCAAAATGAAAATATAGTGCCAAATAAGCTTTCCAAACAGCCTTTATTGGCTCTAGCTGCAAATTAATTCCATAATCCACGCACTGATTCCTGCGGTGATGTGAGCTTGTGTTAGTCCAGCTCACAACCGGAATTAATCGATTAAAGTAAGTAATTTTCTGTCCATAATTGTACATTGAATAGAACTGTTTATTCGATTGCTTTAACAACCGGTTCGGCGTATCAACCAAACTGTTAACAACCGCTTAGGTCGAACTGGTTGAATATCACCTCTGTGAACAAGTTTTCAATAAATTAATGACTGGGCAACAAAACGTGGCTCAGGATCTGATTTTAAGACGCTTTGGAAAACTAATCCCCTTACTCAAGGTTCTCCAAATGATCCTTCAATTCAGGATAAACTACAGTCGTAGAAATGATGAAAAGGAATTGTTAGAATTAAAGACAAATTTAAGTAGGGGATATTACAAAAGAACCGAAGACTATGCCCGGAAAACGGTCTATTAATTATAATATACGAGTAGAATTAGCTATCTATAATTTCCTAATCGATTAAAAGTACGATATGTCGCTGTTTTAATTTCACGTACCTTTTCTGTTTTTTTGCTTCTAATTTGCTTGATTAGATTTCGTAAGGTAAGTTTAGTATAGGTTACATTACGTTACATTAGTTAAGCTTAAATTGCAGTACTTTCACCGTAGTTATCCTAAATTGGGTTTGTTCCGAAATCACACTAATTAATAAAATATATTATATCATCCAACAAGAACTTATTTTGATAGAGAAAGTACAGGAATTTCGTTGAAGGGTAGGGTAACTTTTATCTTAAAGAATACAAGACACGAACACCAACAACTGAGTGCTGCTGCCTTAAGATACTGATTTTCCTTTAAATGCTTTAATTATTAAAAGATCAAACCATTGTAGTGTACAAGCGGAGCTTGTTTTCTACAGTTCAATGCTGTGGATGCGATTTAATCCTTGAATATACTGACTAAACAACCCTAAAAAGTCTTTCAAAGTAATTTCCTCAGTCCCACTAGGCGAATAACGGAAGGGTATCTGGAATATAAATACTGTCTATTGTCTTCCACTTCCACATTTCTTTCCCCCGACAGTTGAGTTCGTCGATAAACATTGTCATTTCTCAGACTTGAGGTGAGCTAAGGCTGTAAATGTGAAAGGCACAAGAATGTAAATTAAATAAATCGAAGCTGCTGTATATCTTGCTTGAAATAACTCAAAACAGTTTCCTGAACTCGTTGTATTTGGACTAATTTTTTTGGAAGAAAGGTATGCGGTTAGATCGCATGCAAATAATTTAGAAAATAACTGATGAGCACGCACAAGCGGATAGCTTCATAGCGTGAAGCCAATTACAGAGAACAAAACTCTGTTCGATGCCTCGTTCCCAGAAAAGGAAACGGAAGTTTAATGCGCATACAGGGTTATAATTGCAGCATAAGAGAACGAGAAATTTCGTTGACATTTGTGCTGTATATTACTTCTTTTCCCTCTCTGAGATGTTCTGTAAGCACAGAAGGAGGTTCATTTCTCTTATTTACTTGAGTGTAGCAAATTATGCGTAAATACTTAAGAAATGTATATTTTATGAGAAGCTCAATTTGATAGTGTGAGCCAAACAAAAGAGCGATTTGCAAAGACGAGGCACATACATGGCGTTATTTGTTAATAACATAACACGACAGGCAATATGCCTAATTACAGCGCTTGAGTGTACATTATAGATTTATAGTAATTACAAATACAAAAGACAATCATATTACTTCCCCTGCAATCTTTTGAAATTATTTATGTCATTCCAAATATATATCTACATTAACTTTCGGTTCAATTTTGTTGTAGAGAGTACTGATTCTCCAATTGGGGATTTATGTAGAATTTCAGTCCTTTGTTTTATGCAATAGAATGTTCTATTGTTACCCAGTCTTCTTCTAATGTTCGGAACTCGAATGAAAATTTCAGGATTAATCAATACAATCAATTTGATTGTGAATTAATTTGTACAGGAATAATAAATCGTTTAGATGTCTTCTTTATTCCGAAGTTTGTATATTAAAATTGCTTACTAATTCCCTATATGACATGTATGCCGGATGTAATGTGATTTTTCGACAAATTAATAATTTCAAAAATTTGCACTGGGTTTTCTCTATTACTAAGTTTGTGAGTGTTCCGAGTCCATACAATACAGGAGTATTCTAGCTGAGATCTCACATAAGGGTAATGCAATTCTAGAAGTGTTGAGTCGAGACAGAGATCCTTGTATAAACTATAAATATACCCAAGATTCCTGTACTTATTGTTAGTGATCATTTCAATGTGACGCTCGAAGTTTATTTTCGGATCGAAAACAACTCCAAGATCCTTAAACGTTTCAGGTTTCTATAGGTTTACTCCATCAATAGAGTAGTTATATTCAACACACTTTCCTTTTCTTGTAAAAGATAGGGCATTGCACTTTTTTTGCATTAACTACAAATTTATTTCTATCGTACCATTCTTTGACATTCTCTTTCTTTTTGTAGTTTGACATTGTCCTGAATTGATTTAATTCTAGATATATAATGGATATTTAAAAATCTCAGCACAGCCTTGTAAGCTGGAATTTCGTCCGGGCCGCAAGATACCCTAGGTTTTAAAATTGTGATTGCTCGCTAAATTTCTTTTATTTTAATTTATTTTACATATATTTGAAACTTGTTTAAAAGTTCACATCTAAGGTTGTCTGACGAAATTTCATATATGTATTGGGATGATATTGTTTGTAAACAGTGTTAGCTTAGCAAATCACAATTGAAGTAGTACCCACCCCTATTTAAGCTATGCTTATGATTGGCGCATGCAACTCAAAGGTGATTTCTATGCATGCCCCATTCCATGACAATAAAGTTCTTACGTTGTGAAACATGTAGCACCACTCAATCATAAACATTGCTTTGCATATATTGGATATTACTTCGATTGTGATCGGGTGCTACTACGGTGTGCTAAGCTGACACCACTTACTTCGTTATGCGTGGAGATATGACGTCATTTGTGACAATGCCGCCATAACTTTGAGCACCTGTAGTTCTGAAACTACGTATGCCTAGAAATTTCATCAAAGGATTTTTTGTTGTTGTTTTGATGTAAATGAACAATTCCGGAAGTTCGTACCATTGTTTCATGGGCACGCTGTATACGGAACAATCATGGTCACAGTAAAAATAATTTCATTTTTTCTAAACAGTTAAAAATAGATATTGCAATATTAAAAAAACATTTTCCTGGGCCCACATAAAATCTACATTTATGAGTATATTAATAAATATGTCGTGACTCATGCCCCTCCCCACCTAAAAAGAAAAAAGAAAATGTTCGTGCACTCTACAGTTTATGACGGGCCTAAATTAAGTATACGGATTTGAATCGGATTGGGTTCTTTATTACATAAAAGTGGCTAGTTCTAAGACTAAAATACCAATATAAACAAGAATCACTTACATTGTAATGCCATAAGGTCACATTGAGAGCGACATGAAACACCTACACAAGCCTCGTGGAACAGAGATCGGGAAACACTGTTCTGAATAAATAAGTAAATAATAGGCTCAATTTACATTTTTGGTTGCATGTATTAACCGAAATTCCCTTGTTCTTCTTCCCAAGAAGTTAAAGTAATCTATAAAAAAAGTGTGGACAGTTTATTATGTTTTTCTGGTGTTTGTAACACTTTTGGAACACTTAACTTCTCAGAGACTCTTTATAAACACATCTTGTATTTTAAAAACTCTGTTTCGTTTGCTTTCGTTATCGAACTTCTTAAATATATGGCGAGAAAAGTGTTGAATCTACACTTTGTCGATCCGATGCAAAATAAAATTTATGCTCTCACAGACACAACCAGGGTTGTATTCCCGCTCGCACCAACATTTTAAAACTGTTTTTCTACAGGTTGCCAAACTCGCTTACTAATGTTCTCTACCCTGCTAAAATTTTGTAAACGTTGCTAGTAATTCGCAGTAAAGTTACACATATTTTTTTTAGTATTTCATGTTGTTTCATTGAAATCTAGAAAAAAACAGAGGATCTTCGCATGCATACGTTGATATTTGCAGTTTTTTCAGTTTTTTGTGCGCACGCGCAGAATGGGAAAACGGTTTGTTATCGTAGCCGTGTATACAATTTTGATCACGTGTTTGCCGCCACCATTTTGACCATTTATTTTAGGATAAACGGAAAATATTTTCAGTCAATGGGGATCCGATCCCTATTTGACAAATAGAAAAGTGATTAAAACATGGGGTAAGTCGTGAGAGTAACTTAGTTTAGGTTTTCGGGAATCGGGCAACGTATTTCTGACTCTGTAAACTTATTTTAAATAGTGTTTCTAGTGTCTGACAGTTTAGTCCAGGCGGTAAGACGCTGGACTTCTGAGCTACAGTATGTACTGCACTTTACGAAGAGATAAAAAAATAGGAGTGAATGAATGCCTTTAAAATATAATTTCCGAGGACAATAAAAACATCGGAAGTTTAATCATTTTTATGAATAGGACAGAAGAGAAATATTGGAGAGGACGAAAAGGAGGGGAAATAAACCAATTAGAACATCGTTCATACAAACAATTATGTACGAATATTGGAAGTCACTTTTCAAAGTTTGATTGAAGGGAGAAGAAAAGAGGAAGAAGGGGAAGGACACCATTAAGAAATAGGAACGTATTTAGGTGGGGTTCCTGGGGGTGCGAATCTCCTCCACCCGAAACTCAAACCTCTATATAAGAGTAGACGTATGTACCTCAGAGCCAGAAAATTGGGATGGTTTCACTTTCTGATTCGGACAAGTACACAATACGGCAATAGCAAATGCAAATCAGTATTCAATATAGATGTGAAATTAATGTTTCATATATGATGTGCTTGCAACGTATATTATTCCGGTGTTGCCAGATTGTGGGAGTTTCGGACTCTGAAAACTTTCCCAGTGCCCAGTTATTATGAATATGAATGTACATTTCATAGCCAGTCACACTTTGGACCCCTCAAAGTCAACGGTGGCTCAATGATAGAGCTCTCACCTCTGGTGTTCGGGATCGTCGGTTCGATCCTTGCTCAAGCTATGCGAGCTTTGTGGTGGACAAACGCTGTGTGTCCCATTCTCTGTGTATTCTCCCATTTCCTCAACTTTCTTCATTCCACCAATCACCCCATCATCATCCACCCGGTCTGAGCCAAAGTTGACTAAAGACCTTAAAAATTAAATTCAAATTCAAATAAGGCAAAAGCATCACTTCTCGGTATGTTAAGGTGGATTTTGCAGAAAGTGCTTTCTATAGATCTATGTGTAAAAAACAACCCTACTTTTTTCACTTCATAAGCAACTTCAGATCTCGTGCGATAATGTACTAGCATAAATCTATTTGGTAACTTGCACTATAGTGATAGAATTACGTTACTTTACAACACTAATTTTGCTCCAATAGTCGTCACCCTAAATTTTGCTGTTCCCCTATAGTCGTCACCCTAAATTTTGCTGTTCCCTTATAGCCGTCACACTAATGCACCAGTAGTCGTCACTCGATGTACTACAAACGTACGTTTGGAAAATGTGTATGATATCCTCTTTTACATCTTCACTGGATCTGAATCTGGCAAAATAAAGCGTGCTTGAAAGGAAAGAGACACTGGAAGGTCCTCAGAATTTTTATTGAAAACCTGAGTTGACTTCCAGTGGAATATGTAGGAATTTAAATTTTGAGTTTTACTGACTCGAAATAACCATGAACTTTTTATAAATTTAACATAACATTAAATTAAATTCATCACTTTCTGGAGTACAAATTTTAAGTAGCAATTTTTCACCTATAATCGTCACCCGTAACGAGCATTGGTGCAAAGTATGTTTGACTTGCACCAGTAGTCGCCACCTCCAAAAGCAGAGAAAGTGGCAGTCAAGGCACTCGAACTTATAATCTGATAGTTAAATTTGATCATTAAAGAGGCATTTTATGCACAGGTGAACATCAGGAGCATATACGTAAAGCTTCAATGATTATTTTTTTATAATGTCCACTTGCTTAACACTTTTTAGTAACAAAATTATGGAAATAGCAGGAAACACGAACTTGCCGCCCAAACACAAGACATTGCTACTAAACGAAGTGACGTAATAAGCATGTTAATGGTGCAGGTTACGTACCAGATTATGACTGCTAACTTGGTCTGTTTTTGTCACCAAACGAAGAAAGGTTTTCTTATTTTTACATGTTTAGTAAAGACATGACGACCACTGGACTGGAGCAGTGACGAGAACTGATTGATGCCTTTACCTTATAGCATATTTGTTGGTAGACAATACAATACAGATTGTGATGCTATAAAAAGAATGAATGAATGAATAACATTCCAGCCGTTTAATCTAGTTTTATCATACTTATATATTTTCTCATTTTCTGAGTTTTATCGGAAAGACTTTACAAACATAAAAGTTGCTATTAATACGGTACAAGGCAGGACTGCAAAAATGTGTCAGATCTCATAAGCAATATTACCTTATTAAATTAATGTTAGAAAAGAGGTTTTTCCTCTACACTACTTAAACACTCCCAATGGAACGGTAAATAGTAATCTATTAACCGGCTTTCTGTGGTACATGTATTTTAAAATCCGTAGTGACTTCAGAATAAAGTAATTAATTTCACAGGGCTCTTCGTCAAATCTCTACGGCAAACCATGTACGTACGTTTTCATTCGTTCGTTTTTTTTTTTGTTTAAAAAAAAGTTATTCTTCCAGTACTACTCGTGTTCATCAAATTGTAACAGTGCAGCTCGAATGTAATTTACTAAACCTACAATAGGTGTCTCTCTCTCTCTTTCTCTTGGTGTTGGTTTATTCGTTTCAAGCTTGAACGCACATTTAATTTCGATTGAAAACAAAGTTGTGAGAATCACAGACATGTACAGATCCTAACAAAATTTTGTGTGGTTTATTTGTTTTCTTTTGTTTTCGTGGGTCTTTTGTTATTTATCAGAACGTTTCCTTCAAAACAACCAGGAAAAATAGAGATAAGCCTCGTATTGTAGAACATGCAATCGTATGGAGATGAATCAATATCCAGAACAAAACCGTATCGTAAACATGAATCAACCGCAAAAAAATTTAATTAGAAAATCCTTCTGGAGTTGTTTCGATCTTTAACAAAATCCGACAATCATTCTGCCTATGTTACTACTAGCTTCAAGAAGGGACTTCAAAACGAAAATCTACACTACGTCAGCGACCGGCTGTCCTGGCAGATTGTTTCTCAATCAGGGGGTAATATCTTCAAACTAGACAATGATACTTTGTTTAGTTTACTAAGATTGTTATGATGGTAAGAATCATGGGAGCATTAAAGTAAATACCTGGCCCGCAGGGCCACCAGGCGGGCCTTCTGGATATTTTAGGCCACTTTCGTCCTGACATTTAAAGATTATTTGTGAGGAAAGTTTCTTTCGGATGTTTTAAACAATCCTCAGAATCGGACCTGCACCAGGGCACTCCCACCCCACCAAGCAAACATCCAGAAATCCACCATAAGCAAATTTAATTAGCTCTTTGTTATGATACTGAAATTGAAACTCACAGGATTTAAATGTAGATTAATTACATTATCAGCCTATTTTGATAAAAATAATTTAAGATGTTGGACAGTATGGTTAGGTTGTTGGCTAGGAGGAAACAAGTGAGTGTGGGAAGTTCGTCTTGTACCATCTGTGATTTTATTCTTTGTCTTATAAGCTTGTTTTCTTTGTGAATTTCTCGTCCGATGTGATCGTCGTATCTGTGTTGAGCTTTTGAGTAGTTGTTAATTTATATGGGCTGTGCTTGACTTAGTTAATAAGAAAGGAGTTCTTGGTATGTTATATTATGACTACGTATTCTTAGATTCATCTGTTGCGGTGAGTTTGCTGTTATGATGGTTTTTTTTTCAGATTGTATGTATTTCTGTTTGCTTGATAACATATAAGTATTGATAGGTGTAATTTGAGTTTTATTGTTTGCTACATTCCTTCTGTGTATATGATCCAATATCTTTAAATTTTTTCGATTAGTTCTGTAGAAATATTCTTGTTAAGAAGTTCATGTCCATATAATATCATCGGTCTGAGTATGGATAAGTATAATCTGGTTTTAATAGAAGTTGGAAGTGTTGATCGAAAGTAAAATTTGAGTTGTGCAAGTGTTTTAAGTGCTATTTTCCTTCTATCCATGATGTGATTCTTGAATGTGAAACGTTGGTCAAATGTTACTCCTAAGTATTGAGCAGTTTTTTGAGGTTTAATTTTTGTGTTATTTATTGTAATAATAAATTTTTCTTTGTCAATTCTCGTGCCTTTTCCTGAATGGTAAAAAGTTATAAATTGAGTTTTGTTTTGGTTTAGCTGCAATTTCCATGTGTGACACCATTTTACAAATTTCTTTGCTATTTTTTGTACGTTTTTTTATGTCCGAGTTAGTTGTTTTTTCACTAGTCCAATAGGCAGTGTCGACCGCAAAAAGACCAAGTTTGGTGTCTTGCACTCTTGATGTGTTGGTGCAGGTGTGTCATTAACATAAATTGTATCTAGGAGTGGGCTCAGGGCTGCGCCTTGTGGTACTCCTCTATGAATGGTGATGGTGTGGGAGAGTTCATCATCGGATCTGACTTTAGTGGTCCTATCTGTTAAGAAGTTATTTATCCATCTAACTATGGTAGTTGGTAGGTTTAGTACGTATAATTTGTACAGAAGGCCATCATGCCAGACTGTATCGAAGGCCGAAGTTAGATCCATAAATGCGGCAGCAGCCCTTTGTCCTGAGTTCAATGCTGTTTGAATGTCTGTAGAAACGCAAATCAGCTGGTCTATTTGCGATATTTGCGATCGAAAGTCGGCTTGGTTATTGTGTATGAGGTTTGCTTCTTCTAAATTTGAACTTAATCTTTTAGCTATAACGGTTTCGCAAATTTCTTTGCTATGGTGTTGGTTAATGTGATGGGACGGTAGTTATCGGACTGAAAACGACTCTTATTATGTTTAGGTTGTTTCCATGTAGAAGGAATGAAACCCATTTTGATTGAAGCATTGTAAAGAGAAGTAAGAATCTTGTGTAAGATGGGAGGAGCTTTATTCAGTGCTATATATGGAATGCTATCGGGACCCGGGGCAGTGTTTCTCTTTTTCTGTATAATGGAGATAATTTCATTCCTTGTTATTTCGTCCAGAAGAATGTCAATATTTTCATTTGTTCTATCTTGTTTATGTAAATTTGTTATATCAGTGAAGTGATTTGTGACCTGACGGATAGTTGTGGCTGTGTTTGAGACTTCCTTTTGGAGATTTTCTGTAAGATT